>SJYC01117998.1:0-43981 GCA_006408675.1 Madoqua kirkii | reverse complement strand
ATATAAAATAAACACTCAGAAATCCCTTGCATTCCTATACACTAATAATGAGAAAATAGAAAAAGAAATTAAGGAAACAATTCCGTTCACCATTGCAACGAAAAGAATAAAGTACCTCGGAGTACACCTACCTAAAGAAACTAAGGACCTATATATCGAAAACTATAAAACACTGATGAAAGAAATCAAAGAGGACACTAATAGATGGAGAAATATTCCATGTTCATGGATCGGAAGAGTCAATATAGTGAAAATGAGTATACTACCCAAAGCAATTTACAGATTCAATGCAATCCCCATCAAGCTACCAACAGTATTTTTCACAGAACTAGAACAAATAATCTCAAGATTTGTATGGAAATACAAAAAACCGCGAATAGCAAAGGCAATATTGAGAAAGAAGAATCGTACTGGAGGAATCAACTTGCCTGACTTCAGGCTCTACTACAAAGCCACAGTCATTAAGACAGTATGGTACTGGCACAAAGACAGAAATATAGACCAATGGAACAAGATAGAAAGCCCGGAGATAAACCCACACACATATGGACACCTTATCTTCGACAAAGGAGGCAAGAACATACAATGGAGTAAAGACAGTCTCTTTAACAGGTGGTGCTGGAAAAACTGGTCAACCACTTGCAAAAGAATGGTATTTATTTCTTTATACAGCGTTGAGCTACTCACCTTTCATTTCAGCCTACAGAACTCCCATTAGAAGTCTTGGTTGACAATTTTTTAGCCTTTGAATATATCAGCTACTACCTTCTGATATACTTCAAAGTTTCTGCTAAGAAATTTCCTGATACTTTGATTGATGATGCCTTGTACCTGACAAGTCACTTTTCTTGCTACTTTTAAGATTCTCTCTTTGTCTTTCCACCATTTGATTATAGTATGTCTCAGTGCAAATATCTCTGAACCCATCCTACATGAGGTCTGTTGAGTTCCCTGGATGTTTATAATTGTGTTTCTTCAAATCGGATAACTTTTTGCCCTTGCTTCTTCAGATATTTTCTCTTCCCTTTCCTTTCTTTCTTCCCAGTGTGGGACTCCTCCTGCACATTTGTTGGTCAGGTTGATGCACCCCCATAGGCTCTTGGGCTCTCTTTATTTTCCTTCAGTCATTTTCTTCTATTCCTTAAACTTGGTAGTTTCAATCATCCTATCTTCAAATTCACTGATTTCTTTTTTTTCTGCAGACTCAGTCCGCCATTGAGTGCCTCTGATAAAGTTTTAAACTTTTGTATATTGTACTTTTTAGCTCCAGAATTTCTTTTTGATTTATTTTTAGATTTTTCAATCTATGGATATTTTCATTTTGTTCAGACACTGTCTTCTTTTACATCTGTGTAACATGTTACAGTTGTTTGGACATCTTTAAGACAGTTGTTCTAAAGTCTTTATCTGGTAGATTTCCATCTATTCTTCCTTGGGGACAGTTTCTGCTGGTGTATTTTTCTTTGGATAGGTCATGCTTTCCTATTTCTTTGTATGCCTTGTGATTTTATTTGTTGTTCTTCCTATTGTTGTTGAAAATTGAGCATTGGAATCTAGTAATGTGATAACCCTGGAAATCTGATTTTCCCTTTCCCCAGGGTTTGGTGTTTTTTTGTTTTTGTTTTGCTTGCTGACTGTTGGAGACAGTCTCCATGCTGGGACTCAGCTGCAGATGTATAGGTAAGGTCTTCTTAGATTTTCTTTTCTGAATCTTTGCTTTTCCCTAGGAATAGCCAGTGACTCTCTAACTTCCCCATATATGTAGTTGCTTTTAAATTTCCTAGTTTTTAGTGCCTGCCTTCCAAATGAAGGGAAAAAAAAAGAGAAAAATTGAAACAAGGAGGGTGCTGGCCCTTTAAATCACCTGAAAATGCTTTGGAGAAGGGAAAGGGTTTATGGCACTGCAGAGGGGGATATAATGCTGCCCGCTTCTCTGTGGGCACCTCCATGGTCAGAAGAAGCAATCTGTGAATGTAACATAGTTCCACAATATTTGGAGAACAGGTTTATTATAAGCCCATTTATAATAAGCTGCTAGTTCTTGCAAATTGCACACACTGAATTATTTTTGGACTTGTGTCAAAATATCAGTTTCTGGATAGATATTAGTCTATTTGGGGACTTTCTTTTCTGTTTCATTGATCTAAGTAGTCATCTGTATGCCATAATCACACCACCGTGTTCCTTGTAGTATTACATTAAGTGTAAAATCAGATAGTGCAACTCCTCCAACTTTTTCTTTTTCCAAATTATTTTGGCTGGTCTTTGGCAAGAAGTATTAAAAAAATGTGCATAGGGGTCAAGGAGCCTTCTAGGAAGAAACAATCTGAAATCCCCTTTCTTTTGGTAGCTTCATGTCATCGGAGAGCCACAAGCAGGAAAGCGCATCAGGAGCCTAGGGTACAGCTCGTTAGGCTGGAAGGGTCTTTCTAGATGGGTGAGTAACTTAAGTTCGACTCAAAGGGCCTGAGAAGTGGACTTCTAGCACAACTCGTGGCTATATTGGGAAAGCCCTAACCAGCCTTAACTGCCCAGTGGAAATGAGGGCTGAGTCTGTGGACAAGCGCTAAGGGAACTGTAATCATGGAGGTCGTCCCTGTGGACGCCACTGCAATGCTGCTGATCTGGGCCAACAGGGACTTGATGCAGTAGTGGACACACGTTGCTTCTCATCTCGGAACATGCCCGTGAATCACTCGCAGATCTTGGAGTGCATTTTCAGCAGGTCTGAGATGGGGCTGAAATTCTGCACTTTTTCTAACATCCCTTCCAGGAATGCTGATCTGCTGCTCTGTGGATCACATCCTGAGCAGCAACCTGTACAGGACAGTGGCCAATAGCAATACTTAGCAGCAATAACAAAAACTCCATGGTCAGAAGAAGCAATCTGTGAATGTAACATAGTTCCACAATATTTGGAGAACAGGTTTATTATAAGCCCATTTATAATAAGCTGCTAGTTCTTGCAAATTGCACACACTGAATTATTTTTGGACTTGTGTCAAAATATCAGTTTCTGGATAGATATTAGTCTATTTGGGGACTTTCTTTTCTGTTTATTGATCTAAGTAGTCATCTGTATGCCATAATCACACCACCGTGTTCCTTGTAGTATTACATTAAGTGTAAAATCAGATAGTGCAACTCCTCCAACTTTTTCTTTTTCCAAATTATTTTGGCTGGTCTTTGGCAAGAAGTATTAAAAAAATGTGCATAGGGGTCAAGGAGCCTTCTAGGAAGAAACAATCTGAAATCCCTTTTCTTTTGGTAGCTTCATGTCATCGGAGAGCCACAAGCAGGAAAGCGCATCAGGAGCCTAGGGTACAGCTCGTTAGGCTGGAAGGGTCTTTCTAGATGGGTGAGTAACTTAAGTTCAACTCAAAGGGCCTGAGAAGTGGACTTCTAGCACAACTCGTGGCTATATTGGGAAAGCCCTAACCAGCCTTAACTGCCCAGTGGAAATGAGGGCTGAGTCTGTGGACAAGCGCTAAGGGAACTGTAATCATGGAGGTCGTCCCTGTGGACGCCACTGCAATGCTGCTGATCTGGGCCAACAGGGACTTGATGCAGTAGTGGACACACGTTGCTTCTCATCTCGGAACATGCCCGTGAATCACTCGCAGATCTTGGAGTGCATTTTCAGCAGGTCTGAGATGGGGCTGAAATTCTGCACTTTTTCTAACATCCCTTCCAGGAATGCTGATCTGCTGCTCTGTGGATCACATCCTGAGCAGCAACCTGTACAGGACAGTGGCCAATAGCAATACTTAGCAGCAATAACAAAATTGTAACCGCGGCCATAATTAGACTGGTCAGACTTCTCAGACTCTGTTTCTGGGTCCTTTATGTGTTGTCCCCTTTGGCTTCTGAAAGAAGGATAAGGAGGAGAGGAAGAATGGGACCTAATAAGTTATTATCATTTTCAAGCCCTGTGGAGACCTGTGACAGAATTTGGTGACAGAGGTATTAGAGGAACAGTGAATGAAAATCAGAGAAGTAAGCTAGTGGAATGGGTTGTAACCTATTAAATTCTCAGTATTGCCTCACCGGACTATACAACTCTTGACTCTAACATCTGAATGAAGGTTTGGGCATTTTAACGGCCCTGGGTGGAAAGAAATGGTCTACAAGAGTAGTGATAGAGACTATTTTATCAAAATAAACTTTCAAATGTGAACTGTTCTCTGCTTATGCTGTTTGAAAAATTGCTCACTTAGAGGTGTTTCAAGACATTCAGCAACGGGAGAAGATTTTATTTCAAAGACTAAAGTGTATCTTGAATGTCACATATTAGACACTGATTCGGAAGAATGAATGAATGAGTGAACAAATAAATGCAGGTGATGATGAAACAGAGACTTTTCTAAATCTAGTTAGATTTCTATTGACTGTGTTTTGAATATCTAGCAAAATACAAGAGAGGGTATAATGATTTGCCATTTAATTTTAATCATTTCATTGTGGAGCTTCTTGCAACATGCTTTTGGAATGCAAAACATTCATCTCAGAATTAAACGGCAGTAAAATGCACTTACTCAAGACATCCAGAGAAAGACATGCAGCTCAGCTCTGATCCTGCATCCTAAAGAAGGAGTGTGTTTATTAAGATACACACAACTTTGTTGTTCATTTGTCCTACATGGTTTTCCTGGAGCCCTGATGATGAGGCAAATGCTATCTACTTTTCTTAAAAATGCCTCTGAGTCATGACCATCAGGAGGTAACATGGGTCTGAGAGATAAATAGCCTATTTTAATGACCCTGGGAGTCTTGCCTTAAAAAACAAAAAAGGTCCCAGTGGGAAAGTTTCTCTGCTCCTCTGCTTTTCTATTATAATTTAAAAGTATTTATTGTGTGGCTATTTTATCCCAAGATTTGATGATGGGGATATAAGGAGGGGCAGATTCATGGATTCTCAGGGTGCTCACAGTCTTGTGGGAGAGACAGAGACATACACAGAAATGAACAATATATATTAAGTACAGAGAGAGTGTGTTCAGACTGTCTTGGGAACAGAAGAAAAATAGCATGTTTTCACGATCAAGGATGACTTCACTGAGAAGATGACATGTGAGATGGATCTTGAGGGGTAAATGTGGTTTGAGAGCAAAGAGGGAGAGGCATTTCATACTTACAGAACAGTAGATGTTCATATAAAGGTGTAGAAATGTGGAAGAAGATGCTTAAAGTTGTAGAAATCTTGGTGAGACTTGGGAACGCTCTCAGATCTCAAGGACTGGGAAGCCTCTGTTGATATCTAGATGACCTGACATTAGGACTTAAATGCCATACATAAGGGGAAAAAAAGTTAAACAACAAAGTTTCGATAGAGTAAGTTTCAGATCCTTCCCCCAACTCTATCTCAAAGTAGGTTTGCGGTTCATTTCCCAGATTGGTAATCAAAAGAGGGACACAGAGTAAGGCTTCATAAGATGATGTTTTTGTTTTTGTTTTGTCCTTTATCTGGAATAAGGGACCTTGAACGTTTGGGATGCTTGGCTACAAGGATGCTCAATATATTTACGGTCATCTTGAATATTTTAGATGCAAATGACAGAAAGCCCAACCCAAGCACGCTGATGTTCCCAGGAGGTGGGAGATCACAGAAGGCCATCATAGAGGCTGGCTACAACCTCATGGACTATGTCCAAGGGAGAATGGACAGGTTCTATGCCAAGAAGACCAGCTCACTTTTGCATCTAGAAGAAGCCCACCTCTGGCCACCAGGCAGTGGGGATGGGGGGTGTATCTGCAGAGTGTGCCGCCACAATACCCTTCTTAATTTAAGAGCCACAAAATTAAAAAGTCCTAGTCCCCCTTTGAGTTCTTACTCCTCCACAGAGCTATTTCCTCTGAGAAAAACTTCCGGGTTCTCCATTCCTCCTCTAGGCAAGTGGCTGGACTTCCTGTCTGGGATCTACAAGCCTTGTACATCTCATTCCCCTGGTGAGAGTGTATCTCCCTGGGTTACAGCTGTCCGTTTAGCTGTGCATTCAGATTGTGAGCTCCCGGAGGGTGATCACTGTGCCAGGCATGGGACATAGTGGTGAATAAAGGACAGACAAGGCCCTATTCCGAATGAAACCCCAAGCTGATGGGAGAGTTAGTCATTAGTGTGATAATTGCATTAACAATTTGAAATCGTGATAAGTGCCGTGAACGGAAGGAAAGTCCAGGTGCCAGAAGAGAGCCAGAACACAGAGAGCTCCAATCGGCCTGCCTTTGTGTTCATCTGTGCGCGTGCATGTTCGGTCACTTCAACTGTGTCTGATTCTTTGTGAATCCATGGACTGTAGCCCGTCAGGCTCCTCTGTCCATGGGATTCTCCAGGCAAGAATACTGGAGTGGGTTGCTATAGCCTCCTCCAGGGGCTCTTCCTGAGCCAGGGATCGAACTCACGTCTCCTATATCTCCAGCATTGCAAGCAGATTCTTTACCCACTGAGTGACCTGGAAAGCCCGTTCATCTGTGTATCACCAGCTTACAGCAGTGTGCAAGGCCCAGACCACACATTGAGCAAATGTTTCTTGTATGAAGGAATGAAACAAAGAAAGAATCTTTCAAAAATATGTTTATGTTTAGTCTTCCTGCTTGGAATATATATTCTTTGAGCATGAGTGCTGTTGCCTAGCTCATATAGTCCATATAATTTAAGCTTAGCAAATAGATTGAGAGTTTGGCTTAATATGCCATTTATTTTCAATTATTATAATTAGTATGCTTAGTATGCTATGCAGGATTTTTTGTTGTAAATGGCAGAAACCCAGGTCAGATGAGTTCCAGCAAAAGAGGGAATTGATTATAACGGGGAAGTCCCCGGGGCAGCAAGGCGTCAAGCACAGGTCCTCACTGTCATCGGTACCTGACAGCCCCCATCTCTCGACTCTGCTCTCCATGAAGTCTCAGACAGGCTCTTTTTCGGCGATGTTCTGGGTTTAATAACCACAGCCAATGGAGAGCTTCACTTTCCTGAAAGCTCCAGCAAATTCCCAAGCCTGGCTCCTATTCTTCCAGCTTGGTACTCTGCTCTCATCTAGACCAGTGGGATGCAGAATCACCTTGGTCAGGCCTGGATCACGTGGCCAGGCTGAGTGTCAGGGCACTGGATGCCTCCTGCGCTCCCCTAACGCAACCACATGGTCTGAGACGAGGTCAGAGGTGGTTTTGCGTGGAGACACTGAGCTGCCCAAAATCCCCATCTAGATTTGCTTACACTCTAGGAGATGCAAAAGAGTATGACTCTTCAGATGGCAAAATCGAAGGCTCAAAATAAACCTTTACATAAACAGACAAAGAAAAGCCTTTCTACTACGATTGCAGAGTAGAGTTTCATGTTCTATAAAAGATCTAAAAATGAAAACTGAGTTAGATTGCTACATTTTATAACCTGCCATTTCCAGACAATGAATAAGTACTAATTATTTCTCCCACAACCCCTTGAAAGGCAAATAGTGCCATTAAAATAAATCTCTCACAGATTAAACAATGGAGAGGTTGTGACAACATCTGTGTCAGAGATAAGACCCATGTGTGTGCTGTGTCGCTTCAGTTGTGTCCGACTCCTAGTGACCCCATGGACTGTAGCCCACCAGGCTCCTCTGTCCTAGGTATTCTCCAGGCAAAAATACTGCAGGGGGTTGCCATGCCTTCTCCAGGGGATCTTCCGAAGCCAGGGATTGAACCTGTGTCTTGCATTGCAGATGGATTCTTCAACCACTGAGCCACCTGGGAAGCTCAAATTAAGACTGATATTAATGGCTTAAGAGCTCTGGGGTCATAAATTCTGGGTTAAACTCTCCATCCATCTCTAAGAGGCATAAATAAACCTCTTCATCTTCCTGGGCCATGATGATATAGCCCCCAGAGGACTCTAAAGAGGGCAAAAATATATTCTTAAATATAAAACTGATGGTCTTGCCATTTCTTCAGCCAGCCAATCAGCATTTATTTGGCCTGGCTCTAGAGATAAGAGTCTTGTGCTTGAGATACATGAGCCAAAACCAGCTGTGTAAATAAAAGATTGTGAAGAGTTGTGTAGTTATTGTGATCAAAGCCTGTTCCTAGGCATCTGAGGAGGGAGAAACTGATTGCCTCGTAGGTGTGGAGGCTAGTTCACAAAGCCAGAGGCTAAGGCTTGAAAGATGTGTGGGTGCTCACAGGGTGAAAGGTGGAAGAGGCAGGCGGCAGACACTGGGATGCATGCCTGCCCAGCTCAGCTCACAGCCTGCTCTAGACTGGCCCTCCGTAGCCGTGCTTCACAGTGCTTGGCCTGTCTCTGCCTGGCCGCACCTGACTCGACCACGGTGGATAGCTGGCCCAGGACACAGTCTACTGGCTGAATGGAGCCAATCAGATTGTCTTTCTTGGGAATTTGAAGTTGAAAACTTGGGTCAGAGAGAAGAAAATGTTGGACCTTCAAGGCCATGTCAGCTTGGGGCCAAGGCTGCCATGCAGAGGCAGCCCACTGGGATTTTCTACATTGATGTATAAATAGAAGGTTTGCAGGAAAATCTGGAGAATAAGAGTGAAGAGAAGAGAAAAGCAGAGTGAGAGACCCTAGGGCCCAGACACATACACACATGCACACACACGCACACACATGTGCACACACGTGCGCATGCACACACACGCGCACACACACACGTGCACATACACATGCATACGCGCACACCATGCACACGCACACACGCACGCAAGCACAAACACGTGAAAAGAGTGTCTACACCTAGCTTCAGGGTCTATCTTACAATGAATCATTTTTAATTAAAGCTCAAGATTTTTGTTTATAACAAACAAACCTTGACGCAAATGGTTTTCCAGACACTAGCACAAGCAAAGTCCTAGAGATGCAATCTCTTAATTCATGCTATTTTTCTCCCCTCCTTTTATTGTGTGTACTTTTTCTTTCCTCCTCCTCCTCTCACAGAGCTAATCTTTTCTGATGCTAATTCACATTTTTTTGAGGCTTTTTTGGAAAATGGACAATAGCTTCACATTATCTGTCCCACCATCACCATTATCATCATGTTAGTACACAAAATTAAAATTTAAAAAGTGACATTTAAAAATTTTCTTTAAGTCACGTTCAGTCTAATTTGGAACTTCCGTCCACCTGGTCGCTGGGAAATTTAACCTCAGCTGCTGTCAGGCCACTATCAATGGAGGCTGCTATAGGAACGTGCGCGGTCCTGCCACACCCTGGGGGCTGCCAGCATCCTTCACCGATCACCATGACTTGCTCAGGTTGCAAGAGACCCTTCCTCACTTTCCAAACTGCCCTCAGAGGTATGCCCTCTCTCCCTTCCCCACACATAATCCGCTTACTGGATACCTGTTCTGGAAAGCAGACACCCAGAAGGCAGTTCTTGGAGGAGAAACATTGAAATAAAAATGAAAATCTCTTTAACATGCCATCCAGATAACATTGCTTGAATGGTTAGTTGAACATATAACCATAAGTCAAGCATTGTGCTAAGAGGGTTATTTTCACTCAATTTTTAACAAAACTGTGAAAAGACATATATATAACATGTGCTGCAAGTTTTATGGGCTCCCCTGATGGCTCAGATGATAGAGTCTGCCTGCAATGCAAGAGACCCTGGTTCAGTTCCTGGGAAGATCTTTGAAGAAGGGGATGTCTACCCACTCCAGTATTCTTGCCTGGAGAATTCCACGGACAGAGGAGCCTGGCAGGCTACAGTCCATGGGGCAGCAAAGAATCGGACACAACTAAGCATTTAACACAAGCGTTTTACACACTTTATTTCATTTAAACCTGGATATTGCATCAACTCTGGGTAAGATATACTGTAATACACTGAATGCATCTGAGCCACCAGGGAAGCCCAGTATACTATATATGCCATAATATTATCTCTATTAAAGATGAGGACATTGTGGTTTAGGAAGGTTAAGTAGCATTCCTAAAGCCACGCATGAGGATATAGCAGTGCAGACCTCCACACCGAGTCAGCCTTACCCTGGACTCTTCATCCACGCTCCCTCCTCTAGCTGATTCAATTGAAGGACATTATGAGAAGTTCACCTCTGCAAGCAAAAGATGTGTGAGTCCTCTGAGTTAGGTGCTCCTAAAATCTCCATTTCCTGAATTCTGTTGATGCCATTTCTGGGGCTTTTCAGAGGAATTTGAAATTAGAAAAAAATGAAAATCTTACATCTTGAACGGCCACTGTGTTTAACTTGAGATAATTCTTGTTCCATTAAGAAGGTTCACAGTCCCAAAGTAAGTTCTAGAGAGAGCGTCTTGATGTGAAGCCTGCCATGGGTGTGGGATCAGTGTTCTGGGGTGGCTGACCAGGCTGGTCGACTTATCAGAAACCAATGGCAAAAAGCGATAAGGTTCATTTTTTCCCAATGAGGTGCTATCAATGAGAGGAGGAACTCTTGTGATGTGGCTGGAGGCCGCATCTCTGATCAGAAGTCATACCAGGATGTCTGCTGTGGGTCGTGGGTGGGACAGCCCCTAGAGTGGGCTGCATGCTTGCATCCCCCAGAAGTCATACACTGAAGCTCTAACCCCAGAGTGATGTTTGAGGAGGGGAGACGGTTAGATCAGTGGTGACATCCTCAGGAATGGGATTAGTGCTCTCTTGAGACCCGTGGTCTCTGTCTGTCTCTCTGCCATGTGAGAACACAGCAAAAAGGTATGTGCCTACAAGCCAAGTGGGGAGCTCTCACCTAGAAATGAGATGGCTGGCTCCTGGATCTTGAACTTCTCAGACTTAAGAACTGTGCGGAATACATTTCTGATGGTTAGGTCACCCCGTCGCTGGTGCTCAGCAGCCCCAGCTAAGACAAACACGTGCAGGTTGACGCTGACACCAGGGTGCTCAGTGGCAGGCTCCTCGGTGACCTCCTAAGAGGTCACTCTGGCAGAGTTGGGGCAGCCTGTAGCACTGGGTTGATTTGTTTCTCTTCCTGTTTTAATTCAAAATTTCCAGTGGTCTCACTGCTAAAAGAGGAATCGTTCCCTGGCCCCATCTTTATGGAACTTCTGGAGCGGGGCAGGATGGAGCTGCAGGCAGGTCCTCTCGTCCATGTGGAGTTCTTGTGTTGGTGCCACTGCACCTCGCCCAGCCCAGTCCTGGTGGGGCAGGAGCACGCCGACTGATGGTCCCGAATCACCAGCCCACCCGGCCGCAGTCAGTCCTGGTGCCTTGAGCTGTGGAGCTGGTTTCCAGTTTGAGCCTTTGACCTTAGCTTGCAGATGAGCACAGAGTAGGAGCCCAGGAAATGTTTACTGAATTGTGAGCAAGTGGAGACAGACAAGTTCCCTACTGATGGTTTCTTCGTAGTGCCATTTTTGTCAAGTTGAATAAGTGAGTCTGTAAAGGCAGCCCCTCCGTAAATCTAAATTTATTAAAATAAAAATGGCAAATGGGGAAAAAGGAGAAACAGTGGCAGATTTTATTTTCTTGGGCTCCAAAATCACTGCAGACAGTTACTGCTGTCATGAAATTAAGACCCTTGGAAAGAAAGCTACGGCAAACCTAGACAGCATATTTAAAAGCAGAGACATCGCTTTGCCGACAAAGGTCCATCTAGTCAAAGCTATGGTTTTTCCAGTAGTCATGTAGGGATGTGAGGGTTAGACCAAATTAAGACTTCGCACCAAAGAATTGATTCGAACTGTGGTGCTGGAGCAGACTGTTGAGAATCTTGGGCAGCAAGAAAGAAAAAAAATCAAACTAGTCAATTCTAAAGGAAATTAACCCTGAATATTCATTGAAAGCAGTGATGCTGAAGCTGAAGCTCCATACTTTGGCTACCTGATTTGAAGAGCTGACTCATTGGAAAAGACCCTGATACTGGGAAAGTTTGAGGGCAGGTGAAGAGGGCAACAGAGGGTAAGTTGGATGGAATCACTGACTAAATGTACATGAGTTTTATTAAACTCTGGGAGATCGTGAAGGACAGGGAAGCCTGGCGTGCTGCAGTCCATGGGTCTCAAAGAGTCAAACATAATGTAGCAACCGAACAACAAAATAAAAATATTGGCAAACGTTACTTTGCTTTTTATGTTCACAGGAGGCCAAAAACATTTGATTTTTTTAAAAAATATATTTTGCTTTGTTACTTACCATCTCAGTACTGAAAGGACACATCACATGGGCTTGACCGAAAGTGGACATAAAGCTAGGATTCCTAGTGCCCAGCTGACAGCACCACATGAGAGTCGCTAGAGGCGGAGTAGCTCCTGTCCCTTCTACTATTACTGAAAGAAACTGGAGGAAAGAGGGAAGAGAGGAAAGAAGGAGCAGGAAAGAGAGGAGGTGGGGAGAGAAGCGCGTGAAGGCTTAGCTCAGCAGAGCAGCAGGCAGAGGCATTCGGCTTCCTGGGAGGAAGGAGCATGTGCTTCAGAACAATGGCATTGAGCCTACTGACTCTCTTCCCTGGGTGCTAACTCAGCACAGGCGTGGGTGCCAGGGCCTCCACGGGCCCCCAGGAACAAACAGGCCTCTCCTGGTTGTGACCGTAGTCCTTGCTTAGGGCACTGGTACCAGTGGGGGACAAGACCAAAGACAACTGGGACAACGAAACGGGAAGGTCTGCACTGCATGACGGGCTTGGTGGTGGGCATTCGTCCATCCCTGATATTAAGGACTGATGAGGACTGATGCTCAGTAGGGGGAAGAGAGCCTGCTGTTGGCTGAGGCCCAGCCGTGGGACTAACATGGGGCCTGTGACCACTGCAGGAATACTCAGGCTCTCAAGAAGCAGGAAGTTTGAATGAGTTGAACCCCGGGTGTGGCAGCCACCTCAGCTATGAAAGGGGAGGAGGTGCTTGGACGGAGGTGGTGGGTCCCCAGGGCTACGGAAGTGGCCACTCAGCCCAACGCAGGGGGCCCTGAGAGCAAGCCCGGGAGGGCAGGAAGTCTGACCTGCCCGGCTCGCAGCTGAGTGCTCAGTGCCTGGAGCATGGCCGAAGTCCTAAGTCAATTTCTGCGCCATAAATGGTCAGTGAATGTGAATATGCAGATGAGCCAGACCAGAGCTGTAGAGTTCACACCCAGCCTCTGTAAAATCCAAGAAGCCAAACCAAAGCACCTCTAGCAATCTTCCCGGAACACTCAGGACCTCATCAATGACTCTGAGCTTCCTTATTTTTAGAGCCTACTTCCAATTCAGAACCAACCAGAGAATGCCAAATATGCTCCTCAAACCATCATCTCAGGGACCTCAGTCTAGTTAGCCCACCTCCAGCCTCCCTACACCAACAGCTTCCAATCAGAGATAGTCTCTTCCCTTCTCCCCACTCCCCTGCCTGTCTTCGCATCTCTGCCCAAGTGAGGTGATGGTGGCTGACTCCCCATCATTTCCTCTGCTGGAGGCAGGTGTCTAAGCAATTGTAACCTCTGCCTCTCAATGAATTCACCCAGTGATCCTCCCAGGCATGTGATTTCCATTCCACAGTTGAAGAAAGAGAGGTCAGAGATGTATGACTTGCCAGGACTAAAAACTAGGGATATTCGACTCCAAAGCCCTGTGCTCTTTTCCTAGCTTGGTGTCAAATCGGGTACCATATTGCTTTTTGCAAAGAATCACAAGTGGTTTTCTTCCCGTTTTTCCTGCTCCTTCTGACTGCCACAATGACGATGCAGAGAAACTTAAAATAACCATAGGATTTGTCCTTGGGGAGGCTTTCTGTCTGCACCACTCTCATCAGATCTGACTAATGTTCCCAGGTTGGGCGGATGTCTCTGAGCCCTTCACATCTATGCAGAATCCTCTGTGAGGTGGACTGTGTGAAATCCACCTGTGTTGTGAAATGGGTAGAGATGTTTTAGGCAGTCTTGTGTTACTTCTGAGAGCATTCTTGTGGGGCA
The DNA here is from genome assembly GCA_006408675.1 of Madoqua kirkii. Lineage (NCBI taxonomy): Eukaryota > Metazoa > Chordata > Mammalia > Artiodactyla > Bovidae > Madoqua > Madoqua kirkii. The sequence continues at coordinate 30,134 of SJYC01117998.1, read as the reverse complement.
AGCTGCATAGAAGTGGATTAATTGAACTCCTTCATCCATTACTCAGGCTTCCCTGGTGGCTCAGATGGTAAAGAATCCATCTGCAGTGTAGGAGATCCCGGATTGATCCCTGGGTCAGGAAGATCCCCTGGAGAAGGGAATGACAACCCACTCCAGTATTTTTGCCTGGTGAATTTCATGGACAGAGGAGCCTGTCCGTGGGGTCACAAAGAGTTGGACATGACTGAGTGACTAACACGTTCATTACCTGAAACCTTACCTTGACTGAGCACCAGCTGTATGCCAGGCCCTGTGTGCTGCGTGGGGCATGAGACCCGCAGATCACCTGCACCAGGATCCTGGTCCCCATCCTGGACCTCCTGAGTGGGTCTCTCCTGGGAGGCCTGAGGGTCTGCATTTCTAAAAAGCTCTTGGGGGGCTGTTATGTTTTCTAAAGTTAGACAGCCACTGGCTTCAGGAACAGGTGGCCAAGTTGAGGAGCTCACATTGAGATACGTAGCCAGAGTCATTGGTCTAGCTTTGAGTTAACTTGGATTGGCCTCAGTTCCTCTTTATTCTACTCAATCTGGCTAAATGCCACGCTCTCCTCACACCTCTCTGCCTTTGCACATGTGTTTCCTGCCATCAGGAATGGTCTTTCTCTTATTCTCCACTTGGTAAGTTCATATGTATCCTTCAAGAGTTATCTCCAATATCCCCTTCTCTGGAAAGACATCCCTGGCTCCACTCTTCTGCCCCAGAAAATTCTCATGGTATTTTAGGTATCTTTCTTTTGAAATGGACATATTCTGCCAAAGCCTCATGACAAGAGATATCTTATTCCAAAGTGAGGTGAAAAAACATGCTGCATCACTAGCAAGGGAGGAACTCAAACCCCAGCTCTGCTTCTATTATCGCCTGCCTCCCATTAAAGGTGGAACAAATCTAGGAACTCACAGAATTTTTTCTGTGGTCCTCAAAGCGCCCTCCCCTCTGCCTGCACCATCCTTCCCCATCACCCCTCCATCCCTACGTGTCAACCTACGGAAGTCTTCCTCGTTCCACTGGTCTCTGGGATGCTTTCATGACCCACCTGTCCTGTTCCAAGGAAAGGGCGCTACCCTGGTGCACTCCCTGCCAGTTCCCTGCCTGTTTTGCTTCTAAGACTGGTCTTAAGAACAGTTACAAATTTATCAGCATGCTGATTGGTATAGCCCTTCGTCCACTGCTACTCAGTGCTGACCTGTGACCGGACAAGGAATTTGCAGAGTGCCAATCACCATAATGTGCTTTTGTTGAGAAAGTCTCGCTATGGAGAATATGTCCACTGCCCTGAACAATGTGCACAGTTAATCTGGTACACTTCCTAGCACAAGCTACAGTGGGTGGGACAGATGGCCACGGATTTCAGATCATAGTTTAGGAACTGCTACCCTAGACCACGACCTGGTGCAGCTGTTTTTCAGAGTATAGTTACTGGAGCTACACGCTCTGGGTTCAAATCCCAGCTTTGCTATTTACCATGTGACTTTGGCATGACAAGTTTGCTTCAGTTTTGTCTCTGTGAAATGGCCGTAATAATATAACCTTCCTCATACATTTGTCAGGAGTATTAAGTGAGTCTTTGGAAACAGAGTGCTTAGAACAGTACCTGGCAGATAGCTGGTACTTTGCATGCATAGCTGTCATTGCTAGAAGCTTTGTGAGAGCAGGAATGACATCCACTGGCATGCGACATCGATGCTCAGGAGTGTGTGTTCTTGAACAAATGAGTAAATGAGTGTTCCATGGGCCCTGATCTCTTTCATCCACTGCTACTCACAGTGTTGCCCCTGTGGCTAGATAAGGAGTTTGTACCAGTGTGTCAATCACAATAATATTCCTTCACTGAGAAAGTCTTGCTATGGAGGAAATGTCAGATGAACTCAATAGTGTGCAAAGTGAAGCCGGTGCACTTTCTAGCACACGCTAGGAAAACACAGTCTATCTCCAAACTCAGGTTATCACATTGGTTTGGAGCTCCCTTGCATGGCTCCACTTGTGAAAGATCTGTCCCTTGAACGGGAATGATGGAAGGTGAAAAAACATGCTGCATCACTAGCAAGGGAGGAACTCAAACCCCAGCTCTGCTTCTATTATCGCCTGCCTCCAATTAAAGGTGGAACAAATCTAGGAACTCACAGAATTTTTTCTGTGGTCCTCAAAGCGCCCTCCCCTCTGCCTGCACCATCCTTCCCCATCACCCCTCCATCCCTACGTGTCAACCTACGGAAGTCTTCCTCGTCCCACTGGTCTCTGGGATGCTTTCATGACCCACCTGTCCTGTTCCAAGGAAAGGGCGCTACCCTGGTGCACTCCCTGCCAGTTCCCTGCCTGTTTTGCTTCTAAGACTGGTCTTAAGAACAGTTACAAATTTATCAGCATGCTGGTTGGTATAGCCCTTCGTCCACTGCTACTCAGTGCTGACCTGTGACCGGACAAGGAATTTGCAGAGTGCCAATCACCATAATGTGCTTTTGTTGAGAAAGTCTCGCTATGGAGAATATGTCCACTGCCCTGAACAATGTGCACAGTTAATCTGGTACACTTCCTAGCACAAGCTACAGTGGGTGGGACAGATGGCCACGGATTTCAGATCATAGTTTAGGAACTGCTACCCTAGACCACGACCTGGTGCAGCTGTTTTTCAGAGTATAGTTACTGGAGCTACACGCTCTGGGTTCAAATCCCAGCTTTGCTATTTACCATGTGACTTTGGCATGACAAGTTTGCTTCAGTTTTGTCTCTGTGAAATGGCCGTAATAATATAACCTTCCTCATACATTTGTCAGGAGTATTAAGTGAGTCTTTGGAAACAGAGTGCTTAGAACAGTACCTGGCAGATAGCTGGTACTTTGCATGCATAGCTGTCATTGCTAGAAGCTCTGTGAGAGCAGGAATGACATCCACTGGCATGCGACATCGATGCTCAGGAGTGTGTGTTCTTGAACAAATGAGTAAATGAGTGTTCCATGGGCCCTGATCTCTTTCATCCACTCTACTCACAGTGTTGCCCCTGTGGCTAGATAAGGAGTTTGTACCAGTGTGTCAATCACAATAATATTCCTTCACTGAGAAAGTCTTGCTATGGAGGAAATGTCAGATGAACTCAATAGTGTGCAAAGTGAAGCCGGTGCACTTTCTAGCACACGCTAGGAAAACACAGTCTATCTCCAAACTCAGGTTATCACATTGGTTTGGAGCTCCCTTGCATGGCTCCACTTGTGAAAGATCTGTCCCTTGAATGGGAATGATGGTAGCACTGACCCTGCAGGGCTGTTGGAATTAACCAGTCAAAGCACATCACGAGTGTTACCAGAAGAAGACATGCCTGGTACTCAGTTAAGGCTTGGCAACTATTCAGCTGCCCTTATTGTTGTTATTTTTTCCTGAATATTTCAAAAGAACATTGTTCACAATTCTTTTTAGCTTCCCTACAATGACTCTGAGAGCTCTTAAGACACAAACATAATCTTGGCATCAATTCGTTCCCTTGTGCCCTGAAGTCTTCAGGACATAGTTTAATTGAAATCATGTATATTTTTGCCTGGATGTATAAGATGTCCCAAATGCTTATATTTATACACCTTATTTTATTTATCTTCACCCCACTCATGAGAGGTACGTAACACTATAATCCCATTTTATCAATGAGAAGACTGAGGTAAATGAGGTTGAACCAAGCTCCCAGACACAGCATGAGTGACCTTTACAGGCCTGGCCCCTCCCTGCTCATCTCTCTTCCCAAGAATGTTCATGTGCACAGTGCTTCTCCCCATCTCAGTCTGGAGTCTCCTGTCTCTGGGATTTTGCCCATGGTATTCCCTTCACCTGAATACTCTCTCTCCAGACCTTTATCTGGAAAACTCATATGTACTGAAACCTCAACCTGAATGTCATCTTTGGATTGCTTCCCCGGCCTTCCCTTCTGAAACAGAGTTTCTTAGTTTTTCCTCTTGGCTACTGTAATCCTTGGCTGATCTTCTGGTACTGTGGTTATTACACTGAAGTCCATGTGTTTCCTGGTATGAGAGTTCCTCTAGCAAAGGAACTGAATACTGTTTTTCTTTGAGTCCCCAGCACCAAGCACAGTTGAGGCACCTAAAAAGACAATAAAGGAAGGTTTGATGAATAACTGGATTAATTGGTCTTCCCAACATTTAAAACTCAACATTCAAAAAACGAAGATCATGGCATCCCGTCCCATCACTCCAGGACAAATAGATGGAGAAATAATGGAAACAGTGGCTGACTTTATTTTCTTGGGCTCCAAAATCACTATGGATGGTGACTGCAGCCATGAAATTAAAAGACATTTGCTCCTTGGAAGAAAAGCTATGACAAACCTAGACAGCATATTAAAAGGCAGAGACATTACTTTGTTCACAAAGGTGCATATAGTTTAAACCGTGGTTTTTCCAGTAGTCATGTATGGATGTGAGAGCTGGACAATGAAAAAGGCTGAGCAGTGAAGAATTGATGCCTTCAAACTGTGGTGTTGAAGAAGACTTTTTAGAGTACCTTGCACTGCACAGAGATTCAACCAGTCCATCCTAAAGGAAATCAGGCCTGAGTTTTCACTGGAAGGACTGATGTTGAAGCTGAAGTTACAATACTTTGGTCATCTGATGGGAAGAACTGACTCATTGGAAAAGACCCTGATCCTGGGAAACATTGCAGGCTGGAGGAGAAGGAGACGACAGAGGATGAGACGGTTGGATGGCATCACTAACTCAATGGACATGAGTCTGAGCAAGCTCCAGGCGATGGTGAAGGACAGGGAAACCTGACTTGCTGCAGTCCACAGGGTTGCAGAGTCAGACATGACTGAGTGACTGAACCACAGCAACATTTAAACATGGGAGGATCATATGCTGAGGATTCTATCACTCAGTACCTGACATGAAATGTCAAAGCTGGATTTGCTGCTTACTGGAGTAAGGGCAGCCATCCTGGTCAGGCAGTTCTCTGAGCAGAGCAGACTACTGATTTTGTACAAGGCTTTGGGGAAGCATGTATTGAAGAGACTGGCTGACTTTTTTAAAATCAAAATATACTTTCCTGGTGGCTCAGAGGTTAAAGCATCTGCCTGCAACGCAGGAGACCTGGGTTCAATCCACGACTGAGTGACTAACACTTTCACTTTTTCACATAGTTGATGCGCAATAGTATGTAAGTTACAGGTGTCCAATATAGTGATTCATAATTTTTACAGATCATATTTCATTTATAGTTATTGACTGTGTGTTGTACACTATATCTTTATAACATTTTATTTTTGAGAGCCTTTAAAAAATGTACTGGAGTCCAGTTGATTTAGGGGTACAGCAAAGTGAATCAGTTATCCAATACATACACCCACTTTTTTTAGATTCTGTTCCCATATTGGCCATTACAGAGTACTGAGTACACTTCCCTGTGCTATACAGCAGGTTTTTATTAGTTATTTACTTTCTATATCCTGTGTATGTTAGTTGTTCAGTCTTGTCTGACTCTTTGCAATCCCAAGGCACCTCTGTCCATGGAATTCTCCAGGCAAGAATACTGAAGTGGGTAGCCATTCCCTTCTCCACAGGATCTTCCTGACCCAGGAATCAAACCCAGGTCTCCTGCATTGCAGACAGATTCTTTACTGTCTCAGCCACGAGGGAAGATCCATAGTAGTGTTTATATATCAGTCTCCATCTCCCAATATATCCCTCCCCTGCCTTATCCCCTGATAACTGTGTTTGTTTGCAACATCCATGACTCTATTTCTATTTTGTAAATAAGTTCACTTGTACCTGTTTTTTTTTAGATTCCACATGTAAGTGATAGCAAATGATACGTGTCTTTCTGTGTCTGACTTACTTCACTCAGTATGACAGTCTCTGGGTCTATCCCTGTTACGGCAAACGGCATTGTTTTGTTCTTCTGATGCTGAATAATCTTCCATTGCGTATATGTACCTCTTCTTTATCTGTTCCTCTGTTCATGGACATTGACGTCGCTTCCATGTCTTGGCTATTGTGAATAGTGCTGCAAGGAACACTGGAGTGCATGGATCTTTTTGAAGTGTGGTTTTCTCTGGATATGCGCCTAGGAGGACAATTGCTGGGTCATATGGTAGTTCTATTTTTAGTTTTTTAAGGAACCTCCGTCCTGTTCTCCATAGTGACTGTAGCAACTTACATTCCCACCAACAGTGCTGGAGTGTCCCGTTTGCCCCACACCCTCTCCAGAATGTACTGTCTGCAGACTTTCTGATGATGGCCATTCTCACTGGTGGGAGGTGATGCCTCACGGTAGTTTTGACCTGTGTTTCTCTAATAATTAGTGATGCTGTAATTTGGTCTTTTCATTGTAGCTTATACATAAGTTTTGCCTCTTATACATAACAGTTTGTACCATTTTATTTTATACATATTTTGAACATAGTAGTTTTATTTTTACATATTTTATACATAACTGTTTGTACCTCTTAATCCCGTACCTCTATCTTGCCCCTCTCTGTTCCCTCTCTCCGGTGGTAACCACTGGTTTATTTTCTGTAAATGGAGTCTGCTTCTGTTTTGTTCTTTTCACTAGTTTACTGTGTTTTTAATATTCTCCATACAAATTATGTCATACAGTATTTATCTGTCTCTGTCTGACTTGTTTCACTTAGCATAACACCTTCCAAGTCTGCCCATGTTGCTGCAAATGGCAAAATTCCACTCTGGTTTATGGTTGAGTAGTATTCCATTATATATATTATATATATGCATTCCATTATATATATACATTATGAATATATATACATACATACATTATATACATTTTATGTATATATATATATGCATGACTATGATGCACTAATATTATATATAGATATATGAATATATATACACCTTCTTTATCCATTTATATACTGATGGACACTTAGGTTGGTTCCATGTCTTGGCCATTATGAATAATGCTGCTATGAACATTGGGGTGCATATAACTTTTTGAATTAGTGTTCCTGGTTTTTTGGAGTATATACTGTAATGGCAACAGCACCCCACTCCAGTACTCTCACCTGGAAAATCCCATGGACAGAAGAGCCTGGTGGGCTGCAGTCCATGGGGTCACCAAGAGTTGGACACGACTGAACGACTTCACTTTCACTCTTCACTTTCATGCATTGGAGAAGGAAATGGCAACCCACTCCAGTGTTCTTGCCTGGAGAATCCCAGGGATGGGGGGCCTGGTGGGCTGCCATCTATGGGGTCACACAGAGTCGGACATGACTGAAGCTACTTAGTAGCAGCAGCAGCAGCATACTTTAATGACATATCACTTCATACCTGTCAGAATGGCTATCATTAACAAGAACACAAATAACAAATATTGGGAAGAATGTGGAGAAGAGGGAACCCTTGTACATTGTTGGTAGAAATGTAAACTGGTGTAGTAACTGTGGAAAACTTTGGACATTTTTCAAAAAACTAAAAAAACAAAAAGCAAAATAAAAAAAGTAAAAATGAGACTGGTTGACTTTTAGAAAACTCATATCAGTTGATATTGTTTATAGAAGTATAATTATGTAAAGTTGATAGTTGATATGTTTCACTCAAAGACATCATTTTATGGCATGAGTTTGTCCCAATTTGACTGAATTTCAGAAGCAAGAGGCTGACTGTTTGCAAAAGCAGATTCACTGAAGCAGGTTGTCACTGATTAATTGAACAGATTTTAAATTGCTCCTATGGCCACTTGTTACCATGGCTACAGAAAAATCTTCTTTTCCTAAGTTTTAGGTACTTAATTTTTTCTCAGAGAGAAAGTATTTATGGTCCAATATATATTAGCAGTTTTAGTTAATGCAACTAACTTTCATGGGCTCCAGATTTCACAATTTCATATGATTCACAGAAACATACTCTTTGTTTTATGATTACAAAATCAAGATTCTGTATCAGCATTCATATATTGTTTGCAAGAAGTTCAGTTCTAATGTTTTCCGAAGCTAATAACTGCTTTGAATCAGACTCTAAGTGGTATTTAACCTCCAAGCTTTGAAAAATTGCATGATGTTGGTGGCAGATCACAAATAGAAACAGGATTCCTAAGCTCTGGATCCTTAGGGAAATACTCGTTGTACGTTGCTTTTTTTTCAGTAAATGGACAACATTCAAGAAAGCCTTGGAATTTCATACGAAAATATAACTTCAGCCAGAAATTAGTAACCACTTTTTCTGAGGAGCCTGCTTCTGCGCCACAGGCTTAGAAAATGCCAGAAAGTCCCGTAGAGTGGGGCTTATGTGGGAACAACGGCAGAAGGAGCCCGTGAGGGGGCCTCGTGAGCGTGAGAGCCCCCGAGGCTTTCCTGAGGCCTCTTCCCTCCCCAGTGGCTTGCAGGAAAGGGGCTGGGTGCCCTGGGACAGCATTCCCAGCTCGTAGTAATGAGCTGTCCTATGACCGCAAATGCTCGCTTGCACTGGAGCAGGGAGCGTGCGGCTGCCCGGGCCACTGGGGGCCCTCCCACGTTGCCCCAGGCTTTCTTGGCTTCTGTGATTGCACAGTCTCCTGGGACCCCCTCCTCGTTCAGGGGTGACTCATTTTCCGTCCCTTTCCAGCTCCCTCCTTCCCTCCCCCTCCATCTCTCAAAGCCTGAAGGCCACAAGGCCCTCTGGGGGTGCCCTCTTTTCTGCACATGCACTCTTTCCTTCAGGGCCACACATGACCGTGACTCCCAATTTCATATCTCTGGTCTCTACGCATCCTTGAACTTGATACTCAGACACCCACTGCACCTCTGGAATGTCCACTTGGGTGTCTAATTGGCATTCTACAAGTAGCACTGTCAGATTAAACCTCCTGATTCCTTCTCCCAGTTCCCCTCTGTCCTCCCACTCCTCACAAATATGCCTGTTTCTGGCCTCTCGACCAAGCAAGTGGCTTAGCTTAGAACTGGATGTCAAGGCTGACTCTCCCTGTTCCCTGAACTCCCACAACCAATCCATCAACAATCCTGATGACTCTTCCTCCCAGACACATTCCAGCCTGCCTTTGTCTCTCCTCTTCCTCCAGCTCCACCACCACCCAGGCCACGCCTACCCGCTGCCTGGACCATTGCAGGAGTTTTCCTGCTGGGTTTCCTTCTTCCACTCTGGCCTCCTATGGTTTTGCCTCCTTGGTGAGATGTTACAGATGTGTGAACATTCCAGTAGCCGTTGTTTGCCTCTGAATCAAACCCAAGCCTCTTTCTAAAGCCCACAAGGCTGCTTTAATCTAGTCCCTACCTCTATTCCAACTTCTTCCTACATCATTGTCCATATGCTCAATACACTCCAGGTCCATGGGCCTTTTTATGTTTTTCATACACATCACACTTTTTCCCTTTCAGAACACTGGCCTTTGCTGCATTCTCTGCCTCAAGCCCTCTTTTCCCAGATTTTCCACACATTTTCCCTCTCTTCATTCAGGTGTCAGTTCAAATATTACCCCTTCCAAGAAGGTCTTTCCTGACTCCTTCATCTAGAGCGGCTGGGTCTCTGGCAGCTGTGAGAAGTGTCACATTTCTCTACTTTATTTTCATCACAGCACTTCACACGTAATATTCTCTTGTTTATTTATTGCTGCTTGTTTCTCCGCTTGAAAGTCGGCTCCAGAGAGCAGAGACCTGTCTGGCCTCTCTGCCTGGTGCATCACTATGGTGCGTAAGGGCTGGCTTTGTGGAAGACAACTGATAAATATTAGTTGAATAAGCAGTTGAATTATAATGGATGATTTGTTTTTATTTCAAATTTTCCAAAATGAGTTCTCACTATTTTATAACAATAGAGTACAATTTTAAATTAATTGAGAGAGAGAGAATTAACCAAATTTTTGAAGTCTAAAACAAGTTGACGGAGTGAAAAGCCTTCTTAGATTGGTAAAGTATAAAAAAGGCAGTCCCTCAGCCAGGTATTGGCTTCCTAGGTGGGTTAGCCAGGACAGGAGGCACAAGAGATCTGGGTTCAATCCCTGGGTCAGGAAGATCCCCTGGAGTAGGAAATGGCAACCCACTCCAGTATCCTTGCCTAGAAAATCCCATGTACAGAGAAGCCTGGTGGGCTACAGTCCATGGGGGTCACAAAGAGTCAGACACAACTGAGCATGCACACGCACACAGACACACGCACACAGAACCAGGTTTATTAAACTGAAACCATTCTGCCTGAAAGGAAGAGGCTTTGTGCTTAGTCTTTATATTTATCTCCATATTTTATTCAATTCTTAGAACAAACTTAGAGCAGCAATTATCCTCACTTTGCTCACCCACTCCCATTCCATCCTCCCTACCATCATTTTACGCATAAAGAGACTGAGACTCAGAGAGATAAGGTCATTTATCCAAAGTTGTGTGATTCATAAATGGCAAGACCAGGTGTTAAATTTAGATCTCTTCAGAAGGCTGTAATGATTAAATTTGGCATTCTAATTCCTAATGGAGGATGTGAAATCATGAAGCCGACCTCAATCTGCATCCAGTTTACCACATGCTTTCCCACCCACCACCACTTTTAAGCCTCACAACAGCAAAATGAATTATTGTCCTTTATCTTTTACCCCTTAATCTCACTCAATTTCAGATGAAAAACTTAATGTCCTGGGCTGTAGACACAGTCTCACAAGGTCATTCAGCTGGAAGTGGAGAGCCAGGTCTGGCTACAATTTTCCTGTTTTTCTCTGACAGTCCAATGCCCCTGAGTAGACAAACCTGTGGTTTTTTGGCGCTGACGTCTGTCCTCTCAAAATGGGGAGGCTAACTCAGTAGCATTTCCTATTTCACTACATTACTTCTGATGCCCATGCCTTCCTCATTTCACATCCAAGGAGTATCAAGGAGGAAGGGAAGGAAGAGCTTGTTTATTGAGCATTTACTATGTGCCAGGGTCTTTAGTTCCACATGGTATTCTGTTTAGCAGCAGACCTGATCAGATTGGCTTTGTAAAAGAGGTTTTGGTAAACTCGCTGGGAGAGAAACAAGCTTGGATCAGATTCATGTGGAAAGAGAAAAGTTGGGAGGGGAAGCTGTCCAGCAGAAGACTCTCTTAACAGCATCAGCAGGAAAGTCTTAAGGAGAATGGGAAACACTGGGGGAGCAGTTTGAGGTCATCTGCTGTGAAATTAGGGCCTCTCAGGTGACACCAGTGGTAAGAACCCGCCTGCCAATGTAGGAGACATAAGAGATGACGGTTCAGTCCCTGGGTCAGTAAGATCTCCTGGAGGAGGGCAGAGCAACCCACTCCACTGTTCTTGCCTGGAGAATCACACGGACAGAGGAGGCTAGCGGGCTACGGTTCACAGGCTTCCAAAGGATCAGACGCAATGCAGACATGCCCTGTGCAATGCGTGATGTAAAGCCAATGCTCATCTTTTTCCTTTGACTTCAGTAAAAAGCCCATTGTTCATTATTGTTCTGAAATCATGAATGAATGCACAGCAGAGCTCAGCCCTATGTCAAAGGTAGTCCACAGTCAATCTGGCAGCTGCCTGGGGTGAGGTTGCCTCTACTGTCTCTAGTCCTCTTCACTTACTTAAACCAAAGCTTTGCATGAGTCTCATCACAGAATGGAGGACGACTCCCAAACTAGGGAGGAGGAAATCCAAGAGGATTCATGACTTCCCAAAGATCCCATGGAATTCTCCTGCCAGAACTGAAGCTTACCCTGAGCATTTTAGTTCCAAACTGCTTGATGGCAGTAGCTTGAATTTTACCAAGTCTTGTCAGCTGTGGATCCAAAAGAGGTCATAGAAACCCTACAGATAGGACTCCAGGGGTAAGCTGCCCCCATCTGCTAAGAGTTTCATACAAAGAAATTCTCCTTTGCCCGCAGAGGTTTCTTGAAGCTCTCAGAGTGACTCACAGAGACTCATATACAAGCTTGTTTCTGCTGACCCGCCATGCCTGCTTTATCAGTTAGCACACTGCATTCTTTGGGGGCACTTGCTGCCACTAGGCATAGCATTTCCCAGGGGTGGTAACCAACGATCCATAAGGGAACAAAAGGTGTTTAGAACCTTGACCAAATTGGAAAAGGACTTCTTCTCTGGATTTAACCTCATTTTGGAATTATTTTTAATTTCGGGGGCATGGAATTTCAGAACTCTGCTCACCCAGACAATTCCTAATCAGCTCATCCTACTTTTAGCTCTCTGCTAAAGATGGTTAATTTTATACGTCAACTTGATTGGGCTAAAGTTTGTCCAGATAGCTGATGTAACATTATTTCTGGGTGTGTCTATGAAGGTGCTTTTGGGAGAGATTAGCGTTTGGTGTTTTGACTGAGGGAAGATCTCCACCCTCACCAGTGTGGGTGGACATCAGACATCTGTTGTGGCCTGAATGGAACAAAACGTGATGGAAGAGCAAATTCTCTCCCTTTCTTTTTATCTGGGAAGTCATCTCCTCTTGTCCTAGAACATCAAAGTCCCTGGTTCTTGGACTTTTGGACGCTTACATTGGTGGCCCCTGGTTTCCAAGCCTTTAACCTTAGACTGGGAATTCCATCAATGACTCCCTTGGTTCCTGGGCATTTGGATTCAGAATGAGTTATGCCATTAGCTTTCTGGTTTCTCCAGCTTGCAGACCATAGATAATAGGATTTCTTTATTGGCCTCCTGAGGTGAAGAACTGGTTCACTGGAAAAAACCCTGATGCTGGGAAAGATTGAAGGCGGGAGGAGAAGGGGACAATAGAGGATGAGATGGTCAGATGGCATCACTGACTCAATGAACATGAGTTTGAGCAAGCTCCAGAAGATGGTGAAGGACAGGGAAGCCTGGCATGCTGCAGTCCATAGGGTCACAGAGAGTCGGACACAACTGAGCCAGTGAACTGAACTGACAGGTGCCTGAGACAGTCCTTTTCATAAACATCTTCATGTATCTGTCTATCTATCTATCCTATTTGTTCTGTTTCTTTGGAGGACACGAGTACACTTCAAATTATAGCAAAAACCCTGAGGTGGCAGCACTCCCTTGGACAGAGGAGTGCACACAAGTGTCCGCCCACAGTCTATCAGCTGTCTTGGAAACATGACACATTGCCTGTTTGGAAAGAAGGAAGGCTTCTGCTGCCATTTCTCAGCTCCTCTAGAGCACAAATGGTGGGTCGATGATGGAATCAAGACATCATTTCTGAGATACTGAAGGATAATTCTTTTTTTTTTATTTTCTAAGGAAAAGCAAGTCATCCAGCCTGCAAAATCAAGGGACTTTGAGTAAGGGCAACTGAAGCTTTTATATTCTTTCCTTGCCTCAGTATGGTTGATCTTCTGAGAGACGGGAATATGGGTTGTACTACCACTGCACAGCCGAGAGCTGTCTCTATTTGCCCACACTCTCTTTCACAGCAGAAAACATGTTAATCAACTGTACGTGCTCCAGCCTAGAGAAGAGTGTTGCACCATGGGGGCGCCATTGCTGGAGCCAGAAGTGAATTTGTTCATTATTGTTCATTCCACGCATAGGCATCGTGTATTCGCTATGTGATAGATACTTCGTTGTCCTTGAGAATATTTCTCTGATAACAAAGGCTTTGTCTTGGGCCAGCCCAGATGAGCTTCTTATTAGGATGCTTCATGGTTTTCCCACAAATTGTGTGCCAGACCTGCCCCGTTGTGTACCCATTCCATCCATGGACACAGCTTGAGTTGCTTTCTAGGGAGTTCCCTGCCTCCCTGCAATTAGGGCTACAGCATCTCTCAGCCCCACGGCTACAGCCTTTGTTGCCAGACCCTCTTACACAAATCTGACTCTAACACTCCAGGTAGGACTACCATTTGCTGTGTCAATTCTAAGCAGACTTGAAGAAACTTAGTGTTTCTATAGCTTATCAAAGTCACTTGTACCTCTCATTCCTCTACAAAGTCCTGGGCTAATCGCCTCTAGGGAGATCACTGGACTTGCATCTCACGTCAGGGCCGACACAGCGCTGATGAGAGACTGGTTAACACGGCAGCCCGAGGGTTCCTTCTTCCAGGGCACCGCAGCTGCCTGCCTCTCATTATCCCCTACTCAACCCGGCTGCTCTGTGGTTGTCCTCGCCAGACAAATGAAGTCTGCAAAGTCCACCCAATTAACAGGAAATTTATTGCAGGAAATTTGAGTCAACCCTCCCTTTGCCAAGTTTAAGGCGGCAGTCATTAAGGAGAGGTGCTTCGACCTCCGCTCCTCCTCCCGCAGGTGGGCCGCTGGCAGGCAGAACTGGAAAGCAGACCACTCAGGTTGCCCCTGGGCCACTCTGAACTGTGCTCTGCCCTGCCTATTTAATTACAAAACCCAGCACACTCTCATTATGGATTAATTTGTGACTTGGAGCCAGAGAACACACGAGATCTGCCCATTTGACAGTGGCTCATGGGAGAATGACATGGACAGAGAGACCCGGCAGGCTTGCAAAGAGTCAGACATGACTGAGCAGCTAACACTTTTTCACTTTGTGCTTACTATTTATAAATCACTGTCCTATCATTTATTCTACCATTTATCAAAATCTAGCCATTTGTACACTGCCGTCTCCACACTTGCCACCCCTACCCCTGATAATAGCTCTGAGCACCAGGTCGTGGCTTTGTCCCACCAATATTATTCAGTTAACCTGGGGGAAAAAAGCCATCCTTCAAAAGGAAAGCTCTATGCCATCACCTTGGACTTCCCTGGTGACCCAGTAGTTAAGAATCCACCTACCAATACAAGGGATACAGGTTCAATCCCTGGTCTGGAAAGATTCCACATGCTCAAAGCCAAGGCTGTTGTTCTTACTCTTTTGGAAAAAAAATATTGGGGTAAGGCATTAAAGATATTAGCACATATTAAGACCTCTCTTTGAAGCAGTCAAAATGTCTCTTAATTATAGCTTTGGTACAGTCCAAAACCATCCATCTTCTGTGAATGTTCTACAGACAGTATATTGAGAAATGGTGCACTACCTTGAGTTAGCCTCGGACAGTCTTGGCTGGAAGGTGCTGTAATCCCATTCTACAGGGGAAGATGTTGGGATACTGGATAGAAGGTGATCCACCCACTAACACAGACTGAAGAAATTTTCAGTTTTACTCACTCTGACATTTCTGAGCAGGTTTCATGGTTGACCAGAAGGCCTGATCTTGGACTCTCTGCCCATTTTCCATTCTGTCCCCAAGGCAGCTTGGAGACCTTTAAAGATGTTCTTTTTTCCTGGGAGGGACAGAGCCTTCTTGTATGAGAGAGTGGAGTGGACACTTCACAGATGAAGTAGACTTGAGAAGCCCTCCTCTGGCCAGAGAGTCAGTCTGCTATGGTAGCCTGAGCATTATACAAAGATGAAGACACTGCATTCCTAAAACTTCCTAGTAGGCCACCATGGTCCCAGAACCATTGTAGCCCATCCAGTGGGAAACAGTGGGGCAAGGAGGGGTTAACGTTTTGCAGACGACCTCAGCGTGGTCCGGCCCTCATCCCTGGGCCTGTGTTTCCTCTCTCACAGCTTTTCCTCCTATTGTCTCTGCATATGCGGTCCCTCTCCCATCTGCCTAGAGCGCCGTGCCCAGGACTCCTCTTCTCTTCTAGCCAAAGTATGCTCATGTTCAGAGACACTGCTAAACCTCTCCTCCATAAGATCTATCCAGATCCCACGGTGATCAATACTTTTCCCTCCTTCCTGCGCTCCCACAGCATTTGGTATACACCACACTGATAAGAGCTGGAGGAGGGCATGGCGACCCACTGCAGTATTCTTGCCTGGAGACTTCTGTGGACGAGGAGTCTGGCAGGCTACAGTCCATAGAGTCACAGGGAGTCTGACGCGAATGAAGCAATTTAGCATGCAGCGCACATGCACAGGGATGAGAAACCATTCTGAATCCCCAGAACAGAATGGAAAACAACCAAGAAGAGAAAGCTGTGAACATACATTCCTATACTTTTAATTGAGTATTGCAACTACTTGTCAGTAACCTCTGCTCCCGAGTTTATGAACTGCTGTAATTGAAGACAGAAATTTATTAATAATTTTAGTTACTCTGACAGAGCTACAGTTCAGGGCAGTCTCATTATTTGCTGGAGTATGCTGAATAAATAGTTGTTATATTGAATAAACCTGGGTGGATATACTTCACAGCTTGTGAACTTTGAAACATTGTTTTCATGAATGTGATTTAATAGGTTCAAAGCAACCTATTTCCCGGACATTCATCAAGCACTTCTGATAAGCCAGGCATTGTACCAAGTGTGAAATACAAGATCAGTGTGGCTTTTCTGTCCTCGGGAAACTCAGATGCAAGTGAGGCAGCTGAACATAAACATAAATAAATACAATAGAGTATGAGAGGGGTGAGAATGGAGGCAGATTAAAGAGAGAAAGACTGTGCACAAAGCCAGTGGTCACTTGGAATAGGCGAGGGACAGGGGGGACTTCAGGGAGAAACTGACTCCTGGATTAAGCTCTGAACATGTAAAGGACTTAAGTAGAGCACCTTCCAGACAGAGAGAATGAAACAGAAGTATAAAACTTCAAGGGTCTTTTCACAGTATCCCAAACTGATAGAAATTACTTTTTTATTCAGACACATTCATTAAATGCTTACAAACACAGACTCCATGCTAGGCACTGCAGTAGTGAAAAAGACAGGTAAGGTCCCAAGGGTCATAGAATTTCCACTCTGGAGCAGGAGACCATTAACAAATCCCCAAACCAATGACTAAAAAGGACTGTTTCAACTGATCATGGCATAAAGTAAACAATGCATGTGATAGAAAATGAAGGGAGAAAGACAGCAATAGTCAATAGCATTTAGTCAAAGGCTTGAGGATGGAACACTAGAGCTGATGCCCAATGGATGAAGGAATGTTGTCTTACGAGACCCAGCTGAAGAGCATTCCAGAGAGAACAGGACCTGCTAACCCATGAGGACGGAGAAGGCAACGGCACCCCACTCCAGTACTCTTACCTGGAAAATGCCAATGGCAGAGGAGCCTGGTAGGCTGCAGTCCATGGAGTCACGAAGAGTTGGGCATGACTGAGCGACTTCACTTTCACTTTTCACTTTCATGCACTGGAGAAGAAAATGGCAACCCACTCCAGTGTTCTCGCCTGGAGAACCCCAGGGAGGGGGGAGCCTGGTAGGCTGCTGTCTATGGGGTTGCACAGTCAGACACGATTGAAGCGACTTAGCAGCAGCAGCAACAACCCATGAGAGCAAGGGAGCTTGATGTGTTTCTAAAACAAAAAAAAATTCATTGTGGTTGGAGGGAGGGGAGCCCCAGCTTTGTTGGGGATACAAAGTTGGCATGATTAAAGGTTGAAGGCATGAAGTCACTTGCAGGTTGTGCTCGGGATCTTGAGTTGTAATCCAAATGCAGCTGGAAAATATTTTTCTTAAGTTGTAATTTAGAGAAGCAGCTTGAGAGACCCTTGGAAAGTAAAGAGATCAAACTAGTCAATATTAAAGGAAATAAACCCTGAATATTTTGAAAGGGCTGATGCTGAAGCTCCAATACTTGTCATCTGATGAAATCAGCTGACTCATTGGAAAAGACCCTGATGCTGGGAAAGATTGAAGGCAGAAGAAGGGGACAGAGGATGAGATGGTAGGATGGCATCACTGACTCAGTGGACATGAACTTGGGCAAATTTCAGGAGGTGGTGAGAGACAGGGAAGCCTGGCATGCAGCAGTTTCTTTGATCACAAAGAGTCAAACACAGCTTGACAATTGAACAACAACAACATATATACAGGGGACTATTACTCAGCCATAAAAGGAATGAAGTTGTGCCATTTGCAGAGAAATGGATGGACCTAGAGACTGTCACAGAGAGTGAAGTTAGGTCAGAAAGAGAAAAACAAATATCGTATGTGCCGTTGTCCAGCCCTAGTGGATCCAGGGAATTTGAAGGGTGGACAGAGTCGGCAAAGAGAGATTTATTTAATGAGAAATATAAGATTAGATTAGGAAAGAATAGTGTAGTAGGAAAATTAGTGGAGAAAAGATGCTGAATAACTTGGTTTACGTGGAGCACTAATAAAACCTCGAGACAAGAGGTTTGCACCATCTTCATTGGGCCACCGGCACCTGTTAGAATAGTGGAGGGTGCCCTGCCTTGAGCTCCCTCTCACGTGGGTCTTAGAAGCCAGGGCAAGTAAGTAGATATGGCGAGCCTCCACGCCCCAAATGGGAATTCAGCCAGAAAATAAAGAAGACACGGAGAGACCAAGCTGCTTCAGTGAGCGAGGCCCCAATAACTTTATTTTTTAAAAGGACTTTTATACCTTCCCGAAAAATGATGTTGTGTACATTATCTTCTGGCCTCAGAGTCCTGTGAGACATTTTAAGACCCTCTTTTGATAAAGGCTGCTCAACCAGAAAACTTATTTTCCCTTGAAGTGTTTTTTCTTTATATTCCTAGTCTATGTCAGCCTCGGAAAGTATCAAACAAAGTTACATTTTCAGGAAGCAAAGGTGCAGTAAGTTACAACAAAGAAAAAACCAATTAGCTCAAAAGTCTGATGTCCTACGTTTCAAGGCTACATTTGTTTTTTCTTGCATTCTAACTATGTTAACAAATGTGCTCTCAGGTGCACAGTGGATAAGAGATATGGGAACTTAGCAACAAGCATTGGCTCAACAGTGAAATCTTACACCAGCGCTACTCTAATAACTTTTAACTCTTTGAAAGGCTTTATGGGTTAGGCTTCCCATGCCTCTCACATTTGAGGGGCTGTAAACACTCACATGCGTGGTTATATAAGTCCGGGTAAGGCAAGTTAGCCGTCAGAGGGGTTTTTGGATTGAAATCCTCTTATTATATGCAGGAGACTTATTATCTAAAAGCTCTTAAATTAACTTTTTCCTTAAAAAAGGTGGTGTGGGGACAGCCCCCTGTTAATGTCCGAAGAGTAGGTGAAAAGCATAATATAGTAAAGCAGGCAGACTCTGATTTGGGGGTTAGATGCTCAGGAAATTCCAGGGGGAACCCCTGAAGCCTGATCACGCCTTTGTGCTTTGTCGGGCTTCCTTCCTCATGACCTTTGCCATGGGTGGGATTCCTCACGCTGGCTCCTGGCACATATGTAAACACATATATGTAGAATCTAGAAAAATGGTATAGCTGAATTTATAATCAAAGTAGAAATAGAGAAACAAATTTATGGATACCAAGGGCAGGGGTAGGATGGATTAGGATTTACATAGAGACTTGTCACTCATGGTGGGGAATTTGACTCTTTGAGCTGAGTGTTAATAAAGTTTTCATCTTACTCATCTTTTGAATTCTGGGACAGAGTTGCCAGATGGTTGGGGAGGAGTCATGGTTAAAGGGCTGGGATGCTGGTTTTGAACAGGGAAAAGGTTTGGGGCTCTAGAAGTCTTAAGTTCAGATTTTGGATTTTCCATTGACTAGTTGTGTGACCTAGGGAAAACTGTTTATGCCTCTAAGACTCAATCTTTATAACTGTGAAGTCTAGAACAGAGCCTGACACATACTAGGTGCTCAATAAATGTTGTTTTCCTTCTTCTCTTCTTCTTTTTCCCTTCTCCACACTTGCTAAAATAAAATGCATGTGTCTATTCTTAAATGTGACAAGCTACTTTGCAAACTGGGCTTATGGGCTCTGAATACTTACTTGCCTCCAATAACAAAGACTTAAAAAAACTGAGCAAGTCTGTAATTGTCATGTTGGGCGAACTCACTCAATGCTCATAGGGAGAAGCATCATTTCCAAGGAACGGTTCATTGTGCCATTGGGTTTACTTCCAGCCTCATGTTGACAGTGTAAAACAGTTTATATTTGTTGTCAATTTACTCTGTGCTACACATTTCACAAACACTGTCTTATCTAATCCCTATAACCTTAAGAGTAGGGACTCAGCCCATTTTACAGATGAGGCAACTGAGGATCACAGGAAAGAAGTGACCTGATCTGTTTAGTGACACAGCCGGGACTCAATCTGGATCCATTATTCTCCAGTACTACCCTCTTTATCTCCACTTCTGCAAGTCTTGGGAAGACTTGGTATGTGGCTGTTGAGGAAAACATTGTCCAAGAGATTTTTTTTAGGTATTCGAGACTCAACCAGCCAATCAAAAAATTATATTGATTAATTAGGGAATAAACATGCTGAACCCGAAATCAGATTTCTACGGCAGAGCTAACACCTTCAGATATAACTCTCTAGAAAATGCTGGATTTTTAAAAAGTCTTTTAAAAAACCATTTGCATAATTCTGTTCTATTGTTTCAGTGGAGGGTCTGTTTGCAACTTCACCACAAAAATCCTTTCTCCTGCATGGTCCATTTATCTTTCAGGCAACACTGAGCCTGCTACTCAAAGACCAGACAATGGAGAGTCACATCCGCTGTCACCTACCACCTCTTCTTCTTGGCCTTTTCCATCTTCACCCCGTGTGGGCCTCAGAAGAATGGCGTGAGATGTTTTTAGACTTTCCATCACCACTCTTCTTATTGAAGGAATCAGACAAAACACAAGGCATTCAAATGAGTTTGTATTTCGTCCCCAGGCTGGCCAGTGCTGAGGGACACCTGACTGGATAGGTTGGCTTCTCTGTTTCTCAGTCAACTCACCGATTCCTTCTGGCTCCTAATTTCTTTATCTCCAGGTATAAGGCTAACACCAAAACTGCTGAGATAAGTCGTGGACTTACTGACAAGCTGTCTATCTTCTCAAATGACCACAAGAGAGTCAGGAATCGATTCTAGCCCTGGGACTAATTTCACCCACGGCTTTTCTAACTTTTAAGAATATGAATCCTCAGCACAACTTTTATCCCATCTTAATCCATTGGGCATTAATTAGTTTCAAAATGAATGTATCACATCTTTCACCTTGCTTCTTGCAATTTTGGCTTAGAAATTCAGAATTTGAACTTTTAGAATATTTATTCATGCCCTTCAATATCTGGCTCTTTGGGCACACTTTTCATCCTTTGGGCTTATACTTATTACAAAAGCAAAGGGTTCTGTGGACCAAAAGAAATTACCAGCGGTTAAAATTTACTTTACTCCATGCTTATTTTGTCGAAACAAAATAATAGTGTCCAAACTCTATAAAGTATATGATGATATTATGTTCATCTCAACTTTATAAAAGAGGAAGAGGAAGTATATAGAGGTAGAAATTAATCAGGGCCTTCCTAATAGCTCAGTTGGTAAAGAATCTGCCTGCAATGAAGGAGACCTCAGTTTGATTCCTGGGTCAAGAAGATCATCTGGAGAAGAGAGAGGCTACCCTCTCCAGTATTCTTGGGCTTCCCTTGTGTCTCAGCTGGTCAAGAATCCACTAGCAATGTGGGAGACCCGGGTTCGATCCCTGGGTTGGGAAGATCCCTTGGAGAAGGGAAAGGCTACTCACTCCAGTATTCTGGCCTGGAGAATTCCATGGACTATATAGTCCATGGAAAGACTGAAAAGAATCCAGTCCATGGATTGAAAAGAATAGGACTCGACTGAGCCACTTTCACTTTCACTTTCATAGAGGTTAATGAACTTGCTTGAGTCTTCATAAGAAGTCACAGAACTGGGATTAATATCCAGGTCTGTCTGACTCTACAGCTTATTCTGACTGTTACTTTTTATTGCTACAGTCGCTAATTAAATGCCTAAGCACTGTGCTTCACAAGAGATCACCGAAGGGAGCAAGCATTCATGGTGAGGTCATCCTGTTTTACGGACAAGGAAGCTGAGGCTCAGAGACCCAAGTGACTTGCCCAAGATCAAGTGACTCAGTGGTGCAGCTGGGGCTGGAACTAGTCCCTCTGACACTTTACACTCTTATTTATCTAGAGTAGCAGTTTTTGTAGTTGGAGCAGCAGCATCTAGGAACTTGTTAGAAACGCAAATTGGTGGGCTCCACCCCAGACCTACTGAATTAGACTCTGAGCTATTTAATGCATGACCTCTCTGACTGTGTGGATCACAACAAACTGTGGAAAATTCTTAAAGAGATGGAAATGCCAGACTACCTGACCTGTCTCCTGGGAAATCTGTCCAGTTAGAACTGGACATGGAACAACAGACTGGTTCCACATCAGGAAAGGAGTCGGACACCACTGAGTGACTGATCTGAATTTTTGAAATTTCCCAGTGATATTTCAAATATAATTGCATGTACAAATATACCTTTTTAAATTTTTAAAACTTTTTGTTTTATGTTGGAGTATAGTTGATTAACAATGTTGTGTTGGTTTCAAGTATACAGCACAGAGATTCAGTTTTTCAAATTCTTTTCCCATTTAGGTTGTTACATAATATTGAGCTAAGTTCTCTGTGTTTTACAGTAGGTCTTTGTTGGATATCCATTTTAAATATAGCAGTGTATACATGTCAATCCCAAACTCCCTAACTATTCCTCCCCTTGCTGTCCGCTGGCAAGTTCATTATCTAAGTCTCAGTTTGCTTCTGTTTTGTAATAAGTTCGTCTACATCCTTTTTTTAGATTCCACATATAAGTGATATCATATGATATTTGTCTGTCTCTGTCTGACTTACTTCACTCAGTATGACAATATCTAGGTCCATCCACAGGAGAAATTACGTATTTCCTGCCGTGTCAATAAACAAGGATGGCACAGCTATCAGCAATTATGGCTCCCCATCAGTCAGTTCAGTTGCTCAGTTGTGTCCAACTCTTTCCCACCCCATGGACTGCAGCACACCAGGCTTCCCTCTCTATCACCAACTCCCAGAGCCTCCTCAAACTCATGTCCATTAAGTCGGTGATGCCATCCAACCATCTCATCTTCTGTCGTCCCCTTCTCCTCCCACCTTCAATCTTTCCCAGTTTCAAGGTCTTTCAAATGAGTCAGTTCATTGCTTCAGGTGGCAAAAGTATTGGAGTTTCAGCTTCAGCATCAGTCCTTCCAATGAATATTCAGGACTGATTTCCTTTATTTCCTTTAGGATGGACTGGTTGGATCTCCTTGAAGTCCAAGGGACTCTCAACGGTCTTCTCCAACACCACAGTGCAAAAGCATCAGTTCTTTGGTGCTCAGCTTTCTTTATAGTCCAACTCTCTCACCCATACATGACTACTGGAAAAACTACAGCTTTGACTAGATGGACCTTTGTTGGCAAAGTAGTGTCTCTGCTTTTTAATATGTTGTCTAGGTTGGTCATAGCTTTTCTTCCAAGGAACAAACATCTTTTAATTTCATGGCTGCAGTTGCCATCTGCAGTGATTCTGGAGCCCAAGAACATTAAGTCTGTCACTGTTTCTATTGATTCCCCATCTATTTGCCATGAGGTGATGGGGCTGGATGCCATGATCTTAGCTTTTTGAATGTTGAGTTTTAAGCCAACTTTTTCACTGTCTTCTTTCACTTTCATCAAGAGGTTCTTTAGTTCTTCACTTTCTGCTATAAAGGTGGTGTTATCTGTGTATCTGAGGTTATTTATATTTTTTGCGGCAATCTTGATTCCAGCTTGTTCTTCATCCAGCTTGGCATTTCACATGATGTACTCTGCATATAAGTTAAATAAGCAGGGTGACAATATACCACCTTGATGTACTCCTTTCTGGATTTGGGAACCAGTCTGTTGTTCCATGTCCAGTTCTAACTGTTGCTTCTTGACCTGCATACAGATTTTCCAGGAGGCAGGTGAGGTGGTCTGGTATTCCCATTTTTTTAAAGAATTTTCCAGTTTGTTGTGATCCACACAGTCAAAGGCTTTGGCATAGTCAATAAAGCAGAAGTTGATGTTTTTCTGGAACTCTTTTGCTTTTTTGATGACTCAGCAGGTGTTGGCAATTTGATCTCTAGTTCCTATGTATCTTCTAAATTCAGATTGAACACCTGGAAGTTCATGGTTCATGTACTATTGAAACCTGGCTTGGAGGATTTGGGGAATTGCTTTGCTAATGTCTGAGATAACTGTGATTGTGTGGTAGTCTGGACAGTCTTTGGCATTGCCCTTCTTTGGGATTGGAATGAAAATTGACCTTTTCCAGTCCTGTGGCCACTGCTGAGTTTTCCAAATTTGCTGGCATATTGAGTGCAGCCCTTTCACAGCATTATCTTTCAGGATTTGAAAGAGCTCCACTGGAATTCCATCACCTCCACTGCTTTGTTCATAGTGATGCTTTCTAAGGCCCACTTGACTTCACATTCCAGGGTGTATTGCTCTAGGAGAGTAATTACACCATCATGATTATCTGGGTCATGAAGATCTTTTTTGTACAGTTCTGTGTATTCTTGCCACTTCTTCTTAATCTCTTCTGCTTCTGTTAGATCCATACCATTTCTGTCCTTTATCAAGCCCATCTTTGCTTGAGATATTCCCTTGGTATCTCTAGTTTTCTTGAAGAGATCTCTAGTCTTTCTCATTCTATTGTTTTTCTCTGTTTCTTTGGACTGATCATTGAGGAAGGCTTTCTTATCTCTCCATGCTATTCTTTAGAACTCTGCATTCAGATTGGTGTATCTTTCCTTTTCTCCTTTGCCTTTTACTTCTTTTCTTTTCTCAGCTATTTGTAAGGCATCCTCAGACAGCCATTTTGTCTTTTTGTATTTCTTTTTCTCGGGGATGGTCTTGATCACTGTCTCCTGTACAATGTCATGAACCTCTGTCCATAGTTCTTCAGTCACTCTTTCTATGAGATCTAATTCCTTGAATCTATTTCTCACCTCCACTGTATAATCATAAGGGATTTGATTTAGGTTATACCTGAATGGTATAGTGTTTTTCCCAACTTTCTTCAATTTAAGTCTGAATTTGGTAATAAGGAGTTCATGATCTGAGCCACAGTCAGATCCCGGTTTTGTTTTTGCCGACTGTATAGAGTTTCTCCATCTTTGACTGCAAAGAATATAATCAATCTGATTTGGTGTTGACCATCTGGTGATGTGCATGTGTAGAGTCTTCTCTTGTGTTGTTGGAAGAGGGTGTTTGCTACGACCAGTGCGTTCTCTTGGCAAAACTCTATTAGACTTTGCCCTGCCTCATTCTGTACTTCAAGACCAAATTTGCCTGTTACTCCAGGTGTTTCTTGATTTCCTTCTTTTGCATTCCAGTCCCCTATAATGAAAAGGACATCTTTTTTGGGTGTTAATTCTAGAAGGTCTTGTAGGTCTTCATAGAACCATTCAACTTCAAATTCTTCAGCAATACTGGTTGGGCCATATACTTGGATTCCCATGATATTAAATGGTTTGCCTTCTAAACAAGGCAAGTGGTTTGCCTTTAACATTTTTTTTTATACCAATTGGAACCCAGACAAAGCTGCCAACTCCCATCCCCATCTGACCTTTCTTTCCACATGTAGAGCTTCATGGGACAGGGACAGTCCACTGTGTAGAGTCCATGTGTAGAGTCAGGAAAAAACAATACCTGCCATCCAGCAGCTATCAGGCACCTGCCACTGCCGCTGCCACTCCCTCTGCTGACCAGGAACTAATGCTGAGAAAAATCCAGTGGCAGAATGCCGGCCCTAGGGAGCTGAGATGCAGATGGCAGGAATGATTGCAGTGAGCCCAGATTCTTGCATCTTCCCACACACAGAAAAGCGCTAAATTCCTTAATTTGAGTTATCTGGTTTTCCTTAATATTACTTTGATATTTAAGCTCCTTGCCCCTTGTTGCAAACATCTATATAACCTGACTCCTCTGCATGGCCTCCTCGGAATAGTTCTCTCAGGGATATGTGAGATGCGGTCTCTGGGGCTTGAAGTTCTAAAAATTTCCACCAAACAGAACATAACTCTCATCTTTTAGGCTATGACTTTTTTTTTTTTTTTTAGCGTGACACATGTTGCTGAAAATGGCATGATTTTATTCTTTGCGAAGGCTGGGCAATATTCCATTTATATGTGCACCACATCTTTTTCCATTTCTTTGCTGGTGGATATGTAGGTTGTTTCCATATCTTGGGTATTATAAACAGTGCTGCAATGAATATTGGGGTGAATGTATCCTTTCAGACCATGTTTTTTCTGGATATGCCCAGGAGTGGGACTGCAGGATCATGTGGTAACTCCATTTGTAATCTTTGAGGACAACTCCATACTGTTCTCCACATTGACTGTATCAATTTACTATTTACATTCCCACCAACAGTGTAGGGGGTTTCCACTCTCTCCATACCCTCTCCCACATTGATTGTTTGTGGATTTTTTGATGATAGCTATCCTGACTGGTGTGAGGTCATATCTCACTGTAGTGTTTTATTTGTATTTCTCAAATAATCAACAATGTCATCAAAACAAACAACCCAATCAAAAAAATGGGCGGAAGACCTCCACAGACATTTCTCCAAAGAAGATATACAGATGGTCAAGAGGCACATGGAAATATGTTATACGTTTTTCAGTTTTTTTGTAAGGAAAGCAATGCTGATCTCTATATTAATTTGCAATTTGCTATTTTTATTGTCATCACTTATCCTAGATATCTGTGTAGGTCAATAAACAAAGATAGGCAGCATTCCTTTCCTGAAGCAGCTTTATTGAAATAAAATTTACACAGTATAAATTCATTCATTTTACACGTACAACACAATGATCTGTAGTAAATTCACCAGTTGCACAGCCGTTACTGAGACCCAATTTTGGTACTTCTCCATTACCCCTAAAAGGAACCTTGGGCTCACCTGCAGTCACTCTCTATTCACACTCCCACCCCTAGGGAACAATTTGTTTCCTGGGAATTTCCTGATTCTGGACATTTCATATGAACGGAATCATGCAATATGTGGCCTTTTGCATCAAGCTTCCTTAACTGAGCACAGGGTTTTTGCGGCTCGTTTGTGTCACATTCAGTCCTTTTATGACTGAGCAGCTGTCCATGGCAAGGAAGTACTATGTTGATTTCTGTTCACCAGCTGATGGACATTCCCGTGCTCTCCAGCTTTTGGCTACTATGAGTAATGCTATGAACATTCTTGGACAAGTCTTTGTGTGGATGTATATTTTCCTTTCTCTTCAGTGAATTCTTTTCACTGGGGAGCCTGCTTCTTTTATCTAAATGTACTGCAAATTATTTAAGCTTTTAATTTGGGGGACCTTAACCTTGTCTTCTTTCTGTCTTTCTGTCTGTCTCTCTCTGGCTGTTATAAAAATGCTGCCACAGATATTCTTGTGTTTGTGCTATTGTTTCTGCAGCATCAAAAACACAAAAAAATGGAAAAGATTTACAATAGGAAAGATATAAACAACATAAGTGTCCCTCAGTAGATGAATGAGTAAAGAAGACATCACATACACACACACACACACACACACACACACACACAGGAGTATTCCTCAGAGAGAAATGAAATCCTGCCGTTTGTAACAACATGGGTGGGCCCAGAGACTAAAGGCAGACAGAGAAAGACAAACAGTGTATGATTTCACTCATA
Organism: Madoqua kirkii; assembly: GCA_006408675.1. NCBI lineage: Eukaryota > Metazoa > Chordata > Mammalia > Artiodactyla > Bovidae > Madoqua > Madoqua kirkii. Next base: position 2,796 of record SJYC01117998.1, on the reverse strand, counting down.
TGTGGAATCCTTAAAAAAAACAAATCAAGCATAGCAAAATAGAAACAGGAGTTATATCTACAGAGACCAAACAGGTGGTTGCCAGAAGGGAAGGGGTTGGGGAGGAGGGAGACCAAGAGGCACAGACTTTCAGTTGCAAAAGAAATGAATTATAGGTATGAAATGAACAGTGTGGGGAATGTCATCAATAACTAAGTAATTTCTTTATGTGGTGACACATCATAACGAGACTTAGCATGGTGTTCATTTTGAAATGCGTAGGAATATCAAATCACTCTGTTCTGTAACAAGAACTAATACACTGTTGTAAGTCAATTATACCTCCAGAACAAACAAACAAACTCATAGAAAAAGGGTCAGATCTGTGGTTAGAGAGGTGGAGATGAGCGGAGGGGGAACTGGATGAAAACAGTCAAAAGGTAGAAACTTTCAGTGATAAGATAAACAAGCACCAGGGATATGAGGGGCAACATGATAAATATAATTAACACTGCGATATGTTATGAGTTTGGGTAAGCTCTGGGAGCTGGTGATGGACAGGGAGGCCTGGCGGGCTGCAGCTCATGGGGTCGCAAAGAGTCGGACACAGCTGAGCAACTGAACTGAACTGAACTGATATATTATTTATGAAAGGACTTCCCTGGTGACTCAGCGGTAAAGAATCCACTTGCTAATGTAAGACACATGGATCCCATTCCTGAGTTGGAAGGACCTCCTGGAGAAAGAAACAACAACCCACTCCAGTATTCTTGCCTGGAAAATTCCATGGACAGAGGAGACTGGCGGGCTACAGTCCTTGGGGTCACAAAGAGTCAGACATGACTGAGTGTGCACACACACACACACATTGCAGCATTGAAAACCCCCCAAAAGAAAATGAAAATTCAGAAGCATTACAAATCACTGAACATGGCCAAATGGCACATGACCAATAGGCTCACACTTCAAATTCACCCTCCTAGTCAGTGAAGTGATTGGCAGGGCACCTGGCGTTTTGCAAGGAGCAGAAGTCCTGGCCAAAGGAGCTGTAGGTCCTCCTCTGGGGAATGGGTGGATATCCAGTCTTCACTGTATGACTCGAAGTGTTGGTCTCCACCATGTTGATCATCATGACAACTGCTCCTTATTTAGCACTTCCTGAGTGCCCAGCACTGTTCCAAGCCTTTTGAATGAATTATGTTTCCAAGTCTTTCAGTAACCTTGAGAGACAGATAAAATAAATCCTATTTTACAGAACAGGGAGCCGAAGCTAGGAGAAGGGAAGAGTCTTGTCCAAGGTCACACAGGTTGCAAAGTGATAGAATTTATCTGAGAACTGCAAGAGAATTTTCAAGAATCAGAAGGCAATGCACACTCCGTGGGAATACACTACTTTCATTCTCTCGCTTCTTGTCATGGTTTTGATGCTCAAGAAGGACACATACTCTTGCTTTCTTTTCCAACATCTTCCATCAGCTATAAGACAAAATCCTAACTTCTAACTGGATGTGACAGTCAGCCTCCAAGATAGCCCCAGTATCCTTGCCTCGTGGTATGCGTGCATTAGCGCAGCCTCCTCCCACATTGAATCAGGGCTGGTCTGGAGGACCAGCCGTGGAAGTGATGGATGGAGTGACAGCTGAGGCTTGGAACAGAAAGCGTTCTACTTTCCATTTTGTTCTCTTCAATCATTCACTCAAGAGGAAGTCAGCCTCCACGCAACGAGGACCTCCAAGCAGGTCTCTGGGTCTGAGAGGTGTGGAGAACTGAGACCCCAAGCCAGCACTAACTTGTCAGCCATGTGAATGGGTTACCTTGAAAGTGGATCTTCCCCCCAGTTAAGCCTATATCCTTGGTTGACACCTGATAAAGTTGCATGAGGAACTTGGAGCCAGAAGCACCTAATTAAGCCACTCCTGAACTTCAGACCCATAGAAATTCTGAGACATGAGAAGTGATATATTATTTTAAGCCATTCAGTTCAGTCGCTCAGTCAAGTCTGACTCCGCGACCCCATGGACTGCAGCACACCAGGAGGCTTCCTTGTCCATCACCAACTCCCGGAGCTTACTCAAACTCAAATACATCGAGTCGGTGGTGCCATCCAACCATCTCATCCTCTGTTGTCCCTTTCTCCTCCCGCCTTCAATATTCCCAGCATCAGGGTCTTTTTATGCCATTAAGTTGTGGGATATTCTGTTGCACACAATAGTGAACTACTACATCTTACTTCTCAGGGCTTTGTAACTTCACCTCTGGCCATCTCTCCATTCTCATCATACTCCCTAACCCAACACACTGTGAACTCTGTGAACACCCTCTATTTGAACTCCTCCCAGCCTTTGTATATCCTGTTTCCTTTGTCTGGAATGCTCTTTTTCCTTCGTTCTTTGCAAAACCATCCGTGAATTCTCGCATATCCACAGATTTCTGCACCACTGCTGACTTCTTTGATTTCTTGATTCAGACCCAAGTCCTCCGTCCTCCCTGGTGTGGCCACCGTACTGAGTGCATAAAGACTCCAACACTTACTACAGAATTTCCCAGCTGTTTCCTACCTTATCTGTCTCTTCCCTAAGACCTCGAGACTCCTAACAATTTTCTGTCTTGCTCAAGTCTGGTAAAAGTACTAGGTGAAAGCTTGTCAGTTGAGTGAATAAACACTGGATGCCTCTGTCTGCTTCTCTGCAAAGCACCTGTTGGATGGTGTGTGTTAATGTGCTGTGGTATGAAACAGCCAGTTTATATCTTCTCAGGCTGAAAAGCAGGAGGGCACCTGCCAAGTATGGACACACTCTCATTAGTGCAGACAGAAAC
>SJYC01117997.1:0-60293 GCA_006408675.1 Madoqua kirkii | reverse complement strand
GTTGAGTGAATAAACACTGGATGCCTCTGTCTGCTTCTCTGCAAAGCACCTGTTGGATGGTGTGTGTTAATGTGCTGTGGTATGAAACAGCCAGTTTATATCTTCTCAGGCTGAAAAGCAGGAGGGCACCTGCCAGGTATGGACACACCTCTCATTAGTGCAGACAGAAACGCTCCCCCACCAGGAGCACTGCAACCATCTATAGGCTAGGGACCAATTAAGTCTTATGTTGACATTATCAGGCCACATACTTTCAGCCCCGGGAGAGAAAACGACGGTGTCAGGATGAGACAAACACTCTTCACCATCTGCTTTTGCCAAGTTTTCCCAAATAACAATGACTAGGAATTGAGAAGAAACACCTTCCAAATATAAGTTGGTCAAGTGGTCACTCAATTGTGTCCCACTCTTTGGGACCCTATGGACGGTAGCCTGCCAGGCTCCTCTGTCCACGGAACAGTCCAGGCAAGAATACTGGAGTGAGTTGTTATTTCCTCCTCCCCGGAATCTTCCCGACCCAAGGATCAAACCCGGGTCTCCTGAATTGCAGACAGACTCTTTACCAGCCGAGCCACCAGGGAAGCCTAATGGTATTCAGAAAGATAGTGGACTGGTAAACTGACTATCAGGTTAAAAAACAAACAAACAAACAAACAAAAAAACTGATTTGTAGAACGTGCTGATTCCTATGGTGTAGATTCTCCCACGTCCATACCAGTTTCAGGTTTCCAGTGGTTTAACAGTCAGGCAGTAAATCCTTACACTTTACCTCCTGGCTGTAGAGAGCTGATGCTCTGAGGCCGGTGGAAGTAGAGTAGGGCCAGGTGGCTAGCAGTGTGAGTACTCACCCGCTGCCTGGGTGTGTGTCCCAGCTTCTCCGGGTAAGGACTCTGTGGCCTTGGCCTTGCTACCTTCCTTTTTTTTCAGTTGAAGTGAGATTGATGTTGGGCTTCCCAGGTGGCTCAGTGATAAAGAATCTGCCTTCCAATCAGGAGACACGAGTTTTATCCCTGAGTTAGGAAGATCTCCTGGAGAAGGAAATGGCAGCCCACTCCAGCATTCTAGCCTGGGAAACCCCATGGAGAGAGGAGCCTGGTGGGCTACAGTCCATGGGGTCGCAAAGAATCAGGCACAATAGTGACTTGTTGTACGATAGTTGATGCACAATATTATATGAGTTACATGTATACAAAATAGATATATAATTTTTACTCCATTTGCAGTTATTATAATATTTTGTCTATATTCTTATGGTTTATTTTATACATAACAGTTTGTACCCCTAATCTTCTCTCCCTGTGTTGCCCCCTTCCCTTCCCTCTACACACTGGTAACTGATGCTTTGTTCTCTGTGAGTCTGCTTTTGTTGTTGTTGTTGTTATATTCACTAGTTTGTTGTATTTTTTAGATTTGATATAAAAATGATAACTTACAGCATTTTTCTTTCTCTATTTCATTTAGCAGAGTATTTTCCACATCCAGCCATAATCCTGCAAATGGCAAAATTTCATTCTTTTTGTGGCTGAGCAATATTCCATTGTGTGCGACACCACTTCTTTACCCATTCGTCTGTTGATAGACACTTGGATTGCTTCCATATCTTGGCAGTTATAAGTAATGCTTCTGTGACTGTTAGGGTATGTGTATCTTTTCTAACTAGTGTTTTTCTGTTTGGGGATATATACCCAGGGCTGGAATTGCTTGGTCATCTGTTAGTTCTAGTTTTAGTTCTTCTAGGATTTTAGTTTTTCTGTATTCTTTTCCACAGTGGCTGTCCCAGCGTACATTTCCACCAATAGTGTACAAGGGTTCCGTTCTCTCCACGTGCTCGCCAACATTTGTTACTTGTGTTCTTTTCGATGATAGCCATTCTGACGGGTGTGAAGTGATACTTCACTGGGATTTGCGTTTCCCTGATATTAGCGATGTTGAGCACCCTTTCGTGTCTGGCCTGTCACTTTAACGCTTCTCAGTCTTCTCATCTGTAAAATGGTCACAGTTCTGGGACCCATCTCAGTATCATCTTGAGCGTGAAAAGAGATAGCACATGAAGGATACTTAGCACAGCATCTGGCACAGAAGAGGTAGGTGTTACAATCATAGAGAAGAAACAGCAACTCATTTCGAATCGAACGTCTGGGCTCCAGTCCTGGTTCTGACACTGAATTACTACATGACCATGGCAATGGCCTCAGCTCTCTGGGAAATGGGGCTTCCCAGGTGGCCCTAGTGGTACAGAAACTGCCTGCCAGTGCAGGAGATGGAAGAGATGCGGGTTTGATCCCTAGGTCAGCAAGATCCCCTGGAGGAGGGCATGGCAACCCCCTCCAGTATGCTCGCCTGAAGAATCCCATGGACAGAGGAGTCTGTGTGCATTGCAGTCCAGGTGGTCGCACAGAGTCGAACGTGACTGAAGCAACTCCGCACGGTGACAGTGAGGGTAACCTGTGTGGGACATTTACTAAGTCCCGGGCACCACAGCGAGTCATCTGCCTCTATCTTTATCGTCTTTCCCACGAGCCCCAGGTAGTAGATTCTTGTATGACCCCATATTTTAAGCAGGGAACGGAGACTAAGAAAGGAACGGTAATTGGCCCAAAGCCATATAGCTTGTGAGCTCTAGGATTGAAGCCTAAATTGCTACACTTAATGCCCATTTCTTTCATTAGCAGCACATATTTAATGAGAGCATGTAGCAGAAACACTGGGAGAACTATAAAGCACTAAGAAACGATGGATATTGTGGCTGCCACTCCTTGACTGTAGAAAGCATATTTATGGAGCCTTGATTTCCACCAGGCGTCCTACGGTGCGGCTGGGCAGACTTGGTCCCAGGCCTTGCAGAGCCTCCTGAGGGGAGGAGGTGGTATCAAGTTTCCCTTTCTTTTCCCCCCAGCAAAGCTGGAAAAAAAAAGTTGGAATTCTCATTCCCCAAATGCTGTATATGAAAAGCTAGCAGGATTCACATCTCTGGCTGGCAAGCACAACCCAGCTCTAAGACAACACTCCATGTTGCAAGTTCCTAGACTGCTGGATTCTTGGAGGTGAGAAGGGAGCAGGCATCCACTGGGAACTGGACCAGGCTCCCAGATGCTGGCTGCTTTTACCATCACCACAGCCCCGTTTAGCAGGGATGGTTTCCTATGTTTCTTTCTGAGCACGATTGCCCACAGTAGGTGAGAGCTGGGCTGGTACCCTAAGGCGGATCTGTGCTCCATTCCCATCGCAGCTGCCGCAGATGGGCTTTGCTCACTGAACTCTCTGAGCCTCCTTCCCCCACCTTTCCCCAGGCCCAGGCACTAGCAAGAAGCACGAAGCTCCCTATCACTGTGGATGGGCTAATGCAAAGGGACAGCGGCAGAGGAGGCACGCCATGCCCGGACTCCGCCCTCTCCTCTTCTGTCCTCACCACTGCTGGTGGCTGCTGGTGCCGAGTCACAGAGATGCTGCCCCATCCCAGCTCTGTCCCCGATCCTGAGCTACTGCTGAAAGCAACATGCCTGCCTGAGCCAAGCAAATGGTCCTACCTTATCTCAAGACCTTGGTCCTTGTTACAGTGCATGACAGGGGCCACTCAGCTCCTGGATTAAAAAAAAAAAAGACAGCTTGTTATAGCTTGTCTGTATTCCTTTACTATTATGAGTATTAAAAAAAAAATCCAGCCACTGAGGATTCCTAAGAGATTTGCCTTCAGCGAATCGCTCAGTAGCTCAGCTAGCCAGCCTTGCCCGGGCGTTGTGCTCGGTCGTGTCTGACTCTCTGCGACCCTGTGGACTGCAGCCCGCCAGGCTCCCCTGTCCACGGGACTCTCCAGGCAGGAATGCTGGCATGGGTTCCTTTTCCTCCTTCAGGACCGTGCCCAGGTACCTGTCACCCATCAGGCGCTTCTTACTCTGTGCCAGACCCTGTGCTGCAGGTCAGAGGACAAGAGAAATTGAACAGCTGCCCTGTGGGGCTCCTAGTCTGTGGTCCCAAGGCTCTGGGACCCAGAACTGCAGTGGTTGCAGAGGAGCTGGGAGGGGAAGCAGTGGCCAGAGTGTCCCTGTAGACCACTTTCTGAACTTGGCTGGGAAGGGAAAGAGAGCACATTTGAGGCTGGAAGCAGTGACGCTAGAGGCGGGGCAGGGGCTGGAGAAATGGAGAAGGAGTGATGTGGAGTTTAGGGGGAGCGGCAAGGAGGCTGGGGAGAAGAAGGAGGGCCTTCATGAAAAGAAGTGCTGATACAGAAAAAAAAGAAAAATCAGTACTTTTCTTGGTCCTTATCTGGGGCAAAAAAATTTCAGTTTGGATATTAGCCAGCCTGGGTTCCGGATCCCAGAGTGATGAGCTTTGGTTTTCAGAACTGGAATCCCTGCTCATCCATAGAGCTGAGAAGAAGGCACACTCGTCTGGAGCTGGGGAAGATTTAGCACCATCAGCCCTCCACCTTCACATCTCCTTCACTCCGCCTTTTGGTATATCTCCTCGGCTATACATCCCTGGGTACCATGTTCTCTCTTTTATCCCTGCAAATGACATGATTTTTTTTTTCAGTGCTCAGCACTCTAAATATCCCCTAACACTTATCCTCTGTGCTGCTGATTCAGTGTGCATAATTCTGGATGTAAAACAGTCCCCACAAATGATGTTTCTCTGCTAATGATGTTTCCCTTCAGAGAGGGGATCCACAAGAGGTTAGTGGATACAATGAACAGTATATTATATCACTGAATAAAGGCAGATGCATTACTCCTTTGATGTATTCTGGAATAAACAAGAAACGAAATGGATTATCTCCCTGTTCTTTCCTTTGAACCCAGAAGTTCTCAGGCTGAAGATAACTTGAAGAGGAGACACAAAGTTCTATGGATGAGGCTGCTAAGAAATGTATGATGCACACTCTGAGCATTTCGAACAACTGGAGGTTCAGAGTTGAATGGTCATGATTACAGTTTTGCCTTTTCAGAGACTCGGGGACAACTGGTGACTCAGTCGATTTCAAAAGAAAAATATTCTGAGACGTTGGCCAAAGTTGTCTCGCAGTTCATGCCTGCTCAATTCCTTTGTACCCATTTTGCATCTGCCACTTTCAAGGAACACGTACCCTGCACTCAGGAGGAGAACATGTATAACCAAGAAAAAGTATTGGTAAATTCCAAAATAAACTCTTGAAACACAGAATAAGTTCCTTTAAAATTTAGGCTACTAACTGCAAGAATTTAGAATTTTGAGACAGAAATGCTTTATCTTTCTTTCTTTTCTGTTTAAGTTACAAAATTTGGCTTCATAAAGCCACTGGGCTGGAGGACTTAGTGTCAATGATTGCTTTCGTGTACATGGACTGTTGTAGAACAGTTTCCACCTTAGTAAATATCGTGTTGGTTATGGGAGAAACGAGATGAGGGCAGAGAGGGAGGCCTATGGGAAATATTTCTAAGAGAATCTCAGCCAGAGTCCCAGGATGGGAACAACAGAGGTCTCAGATGTGTCTGCAGGGACTAGAATCAGATGGCTCCCATGATTCACATCACATCTGAAACCCTGGGAAGAAACAGCCTGGCAATGCCTCGGGGCCAGCCTGAAGGCAGAGGAGCAGTGGTTGTGGCAAGCAGAGGCTCCTCGCGTGCCTGTGGTCAGGAGAGAAAGCCAGGGTGGTGGGTGTGTTTCTCAAATCTAATTTAGATCATCCTGGGAGAAGGAAAGGAGAAAACAGAGAAAGAGGAATCTAAATGAATACAAGAGTGTGAATTCTTTTTTTTTTTTTTTTTTTGCCATGCCACCTGGCATGCATTCTGGGAACTCAGTTCCCTGAGCAGGGATTAAATTTGTGAATTCGTGTTCCCTGCAGTGAAAGCGTGGATTCTTAATCACTGGACTGCCAGGGAAGCTTTTTTTTTTTTTAAGTGACTGAATTTACCTTAAATTTGCATGATTCAGTTTCTCCCCTCCCAGAAAAATATGAGTGCTCAGAGTTCTAAGTTAAGTTAGATCATAGACAAAAATGTCTCCTTTTTGTCTGCCTGAATTTGCAGCTGAAATTCAAATTCATTCCACGAGTAGGAAGATACTGACAGTACAGCATAGTGAACCTTAGAGTTTAGGTGAAAGCTGAAGAAGCAACCCGAGCATTTTGGGCGGGAGAGGAAATCTGTAGTTCTTCTAGCCATAGCTCAACTCATCAAGGTCACTGGCTATAAGAACTCAGAGCCAGAAGATCATTAGAGATGATTTAATTTTGCTCCATTTACAGATGGGCAACTGGAAGCTCAGTTCAGTCCAAGTTCATATAAGCAGCCCAGACAGAATCAGTTGAATCTCGGGATTTCTGACAACTGGTCCAGAACCGTGCCACGTCACCATGGTAACAACATCCCCCTCTTGCGCTTCTTCCCTTATTCCTTGGGTAGTTGTGGAGAGTGGGAAGACATTTAGAGACTTCTCTGGATTTGAAAGGAAAATGAACACTGAGTTAATATGACCTTAACAGGAACATGAAATCTCATTAGAAAGTTCCTCTGTGATAACGGTAGAAAAATGAATTGATCCTGAAGCATTCTGAGATCCTCCCAAAGGATCTCACCTTTAGCACTCAGCCAAAGCCACAATCTCAAGTCTGGAAAGAACACTTGAGAGGGAACCTTAAATCTCTTCCTAGCTTCATTGGGAAAGATGATCACCTTTCCAGTCACAATCAGTCCGTGGTTGTTGCCTGAACTACTCAGACAACAAGATCAAAGGCTACTTGTAACTTTAAATGAGGAGATGACATGGCTTGTGACAGCTTTTCTTCTGTGAGCCCAAAGTACTGACATTATCAAGGTAAATGCAGGAGATAAGGTTGCTATAACTTGTAGTTGTAACTTATATAACTAGTATGGACTTTATGTTTTAATGTTGGAAAGTAAGAAAAAGATAGAATCTAAGATGTGTCATAGGATTTGACCCCACAATGGTAGTGTCATTTGCTGGTATGTGCAATTGTTGTTTGGGTAAGAGTTTCCAATCTATCATGCACCTCTCACACATGAGATCCTTTTCCATGTATAATAAGGATCTGTGTTTCACTAATAGGCTCAGGAGGTGAGGTTACTTTTCTAAGGTCACAGGGCCTATAAATGGCAATGGAATTTGAACACTGTAAGTTTACCTAACTTCCAAGTCTGCACACTTTTCTCTATATTTGGAATGTCTGAAACACAACGGCCCCAATTAAAGGCTGCTGGCCATAGAGATGGAGTAATCTATCATCCAATCTGGGTCTATTTTGAGAGGAGAGATTTGTGGCAGTGCTACTAATGATTAAGTCAGGTCAACAGGTGACAGCTAAGACTGACCTTAATAAGCCTAAATGCTCCCTACCTAATGGCCAATCACACAGTATCCCCAAGCCTTCCTTACGGGTTCCACCCAATATTGCCAGGCTGCGTTAATGAATGAACCACTTGTTTGGTTCCATGCATGCTCCCAGTGCCTTTGACATTCCTTTTTCTAAGGGTGTATCACACAGAACAAGAGCAATTTTCCCTTTACCTTTCTTCCATCTAGACTTTGGGCTCCTTGGGGGAGATGATCACTAGACTATCTCTGCCTCTCAGTGTAACTTGGAGCTCGGAACAGTCTTAATATTAACTCAGTAGTGGTTGAATGAATGGTCCAGTTTGGATTCTGTTGTTCAAAGGGCTCTGGGATGCATCTCTATGTCTCATGGAAGGACAGACAGCAGTTTCTTGAAATACAAACAAAGGCTGATTGTGTTCTATACTTGATGATATGAATTTCTCTACATTCATTGTGAGAAATATACCTGCCTCTAATGTTGATAATTTTCTATTATTTCATTAATATTTTATGTAGTAAGATATTAATAGGACATTAACATAATAGTGATATTTGCATGACACTTTCACATCCATTATCTAATTTGACTCTTACAATAGTCCTATGATAGAAAGAACCTGTAATGGGTGTTTATTCCTTTTATCTGGCAGCACCTTTTACTTCTGGAGCCAACATGACCACCTTTGGTAAATCATAGCTCGTATCCTCCTATCAGCCTCTAACAAGTGGTGCGAAGGTGAGTTGTCACCGTCTTCTACCTTGCCTCCCTAGGGCGTGACTGGGAGTGGTGATGCAGAGCTGGGCACAAGACCCAGAGAGCTCTTTTCTCTCTGTTAGTGAAGATGGGGTGAAGTGAGCCTCAGAGCTTTAGCAGCTACCATTTCAGCTTCTTGGAGAGTTTCAGTTCTAAGAACAAAAAGACCAAGAAGTACATACAGAGAAGTCATTTTAGAGGAAGAGAGAGAGAGCTCTGATAAGGTCTGAGTCCTTGGATCCACATCCTCTGTTTTTCTAGAAATTTGAAAGGCCTAATAAATCCCCTCTTTTGCCTCAACCACATCAAGCTGGGTTTCTGTCATTTGCAACCCCAAAAGTTCTGACTAACTTAAAGTTATATTCCCATTTCATAGACAAGAAAGTTGAGGGTCTTGGTTGCTTGCTCAATTATGTTCTTCAGATGCCAAGTTGGGTCTCTCACTAGGTGGTACATCCTTCCTTTAGGGGCTTTTCTATTTGTGGGCTTTCCTATCATCAAAAAAGAAATTCCCCTTCCCATTGACTTTCTTAAGGTGAACTCTCAGATTTTGCCTCCCAGGACAACCTCACAGCCTCAGATATTTAATAACATATTTTGCTGCTAATCCATTTTTCCTGTTTTATTAAGATTCAACTCAGTTCCCTTTGGTCACTGAGATGAAGTCAAAATATTTTGAGGCAGTATGAAGTCAATATGGCCTTCTGCCTGGAGATGTCCTGAGAGCTCAGGAGAAACTCAAATTCTAAACCAACTTTGGACTTTATCCTAGACGAGTGACACCAAAAGAGTCTAGCCATCTGTATCCAAAGGGAATCCAGACGTTCCTGCCTTCTGAGGATGTGAGCTTGGCCATGTGGAGTTCCATGATAAAAGGAGCCAAATACAGTTGCAGCTGCTGAATCCTTATCATCTTTTCTCACTGTCCCTTTTCCATGGAGCTACCTGCTCTGTGCCATGGCTTTGATTTTGTTCAAAAATGGCACTGCACGCACCAGGAAGACACCATTTTCATCTTTGTTTTTGTAAGTTATTTGCTCGTCTCATCATTTGCATTCTATTAATTGGGAAACACCCAGAAACCTCAGTTTGAAGTGGAATGCAACATTCTCAAAACTCCTTCAGGAATTTCTTACAAAAGGGAACGCTGAGGCTCCAGGAGGCAAAGTAAATATGAAAATCCTACACTTTCAGTCCAGAAGCTTCCATTCTCTCCAGACCCATATGTTCTCTAGCTTCTTGGACATGGCCACCATCGATTTATCCACAAAACCAACATTTCTAAAGTGAACTCATCACTTTTATCACCTAAGTCTCTTCCCAGTCCCAGTTTATGATCCATTCATCCACCCATCTGTCTACTCATTAATCTCCATTCATTCAGTTGTTCAAGTCAGAAACTTGGGTGAATACCAAAAGTGTTAGTGATGGATTCAAGCTTGCGTTTGACCTTTGTACTACAAAGTTCATTACTGTAACTTCTCTCACTTCTCATATATCATCTTGGTTTTAATGGTTTTATCTGTAAAATGACTGTTTGAATACTGAGTGCAATGTGTGCAATGTGTGACACATTGCATTGCATTTTTGGCAGCATGGAAAAAAGCATGTGTGTATAATATATATAACATGGTGTTTGGCACTTGACCGTTTAGTGAATGGTTAGTATTATTATCATTACTATTTGCACTACTATTGATGACACTAATACCTGTACATCTGTAGGTGTACATGCACCAAACACTTTATATATGTACATACTTACACATAGATACATGCATTATATGTTCACAAGTTCACATATATAAATGTGCACATGTACACAAATATGTGTGTATGAATAATACATGGACAGGCAAACAAGAACAAATAAGAACACTGGAGTGGGTTGCCATTTCCTTCTATGTGAGATTTTCAAAAGAATATGTCATTCCTTCCCCAGGGAGAGTCCTTGCAGGTTCACATCTGTGTAGAAGTATTTTAGGTATTATTTAAATATTAAATTTATATATTATTATATCTGACAAGATACATAATTCCAGGTATTCAAAACAGATATCTAGGTCATGAACGAAATCAGTATTAGAGCTGGACATGACTGAGCAGCTGAATGGCAACTGATTATCTGGAATTTCTCCTGTGCAGTCACTGTGTTAAGTGCTTCAGATAGGTCACCATTTAGTCTGTGCAATAACACTGAAGAACAAGACTTGGAGTCTCTGCATCACAGGTGAGGGGCACGGTATTTAGAGGTTAGCCCTTGCTGCAGGTCACATAGGCTGTCTGTGGCTGAGCTGAGACCCTAGTTCCAGAGCCTGGCTCTTGCTCCCACCCTGTGTCCTCATATCACAACAAACCAATTGCTATTTACAGACACCTCTGCCTTCAGGGTCCTTTTCAATCAGTTGCAGTTGGTAGTTTTCCAGTTCTGGGTCCCCAAGGTCACAATAGCAGTCTCATGTCTCTTTTTGATCAAGGTCAACTGTTGCTAAGTGATGGGTTTTTTCAGGTCTCGCAAAATGGCATTTGAATAGCACTTTACCTCCCAAAGGATCCTCAATTCCCTTCTCAGGTTGCCCTCTCCAGATGCTGCCTTTAGGTCCCAACCACTGTCTGGCAGCTTGACTGACTCTGTGTTTGAGGTCCCAGAGAAAGCTAAGATGGGCAATGCTGCTCTTTGAACCCCAGAAATGCAGTGGGGAGAGTTCAGAAATGAACCAAGCCAGGTCCATTTTCAAGGTTCCCAGTATATATACATTTTCACCTCTGACTCTCTATGTGAAATGATGGAGAAAGCTGTATTTACCAGTGCTCCAGTCAGGAAAGAAACACTTTAAAGAGCATTCTCTAGACATTGTGCCTGCAAAGTTGTCTTCTACATTGGACAGCACTGAAAGTGTTAGTTACTCAGTCGTGTCCGACTCTTTGCAACCCCACGGACTGTAACCCCTCATTTTCCTCTGTCCATGGGATTCTCTAGACAAGAATACTAGAGTGGATTGCCATTCCCTTCTCAGGGGATCTTCCCGACCCAGGTCTGGAACCTGGGTCTCCTGCATTGTAGGCAAATTCTTTCCCATCTGAGCCACCAGGGTGGGTCCATTAACTTATTCATTTACTGAATGCATCCTACTTGAGAAATTCTGTTGTCAAGGGCTCACATTTAATCCTCACTACAACTCAGATAAGCACCATTATTTGTTTTACAGAAGAAGAAACAGATGCAGAAAGGTGAGGCTTCTGGTTTAAGGCCATGCAGTCTGAGAGCCCTGGAGCTGGGTTTTGAATCCATACACTTGACTCCAAAATTGGAGGTTCAACCACTCTACAAATGGCCTCTGATACCAGATGGATGAGGAAAGACGGTGGGACAGAGGTGTCAGGGTGACTTGGAATCAAGAGAGGACTTGGGAAGGTCATGTCAAGTAGGGACTTGTGAACATCTAGGTTTTCTATAAAATGCAATATGATCCTGCCCTGCTGTTGCTGCTAAGTCACTTCAGTCGTGTCCGACTCTGTGCGACCCCATAGACGGCAGCCCACCAGGCTCCCGCGTCCCTGGGATTCTCCAGACAAGAACACTGGAGCGGGTTGCCATTTTCTTCTCTAATGCATGAATGTGAAAAGTGAAAGGGAAGTCGCTCAGTCGTGTCTGACTCCTAGCGACCCCATGGACTGTAGCCCACCAGGCTCCTCCATCCGTGGGATTTTCCAGGCAAGAGTACTGGAGTGGGGTGCCACTGCCTTCTCTGATCCTGCCCTAGGGTGCCATAAACCTTAAGTTTAAAAAGTTACAATAAAAACACTATATGTTTGGTGCAATAGACAGTGTTTTTGGGGAGAAGCTGTTGATGCAGCTGAGTCTGTGCTGGCATTGGTTGGGGGTGAGCCTGCCTGTGAGGATGTGGGAGTCGGCAGCCACCTGGGTTACAGGAATGGTGCCAAGCAGGGGTGAAAAGGGCACCATTCAATCCCATTGTAGCATCTAACCCACCATTAAGTCTCTTCATTAACAAGGAGCTTGCACGTGGTTGGCTTGCTTTTCCTAACTAGTTTAAGCTTAGTAGAAAGCCCATGACATTTGGGATTTGAATTCCATTTAAGTGTTGCCAGGAGGAAGGTAAAAAAACACATTCACAGAGCGCTGAGCAGCCCTTCAACTCCTACAGCATCAAGCGCTTTAAAAAGATCTCTAAAGAGACTTGGGGGTTTTGCAAATTTCTCTTACAAAATAGCGTTTTTGTCAGAAACAAGCGAATCAGCAGTACATGAATTAAAATCCTCTTGAAATCCAGATGGATTTTAAGATTGAGGATGAGAAATTTCTTTCCCAAAAGCCAAAGAAGTCAGACCATGGGTGGGCAAGGGAGGGCTGAAGGGGACCATCTCTATAGGAAGTCAAAGGACCTGTTAGAAACGTTTCTCAATCTCAGGAAATCATGAAATCACAGGCTTCAGAAAGTTTTGCAAACCAGTTGGCCCTTTTTGTTCAAATCACTCTGTTTTTATGACCTTCTGTGTGTAAGTGTGTCTTAGTTGTTCAGTTGTGTCCGACTCTGTGTGACAGGCTCCTCTGTCCCTGGAAGTCTCCAGGCAAGAATACTGGAGTGAGTACATTTCCTGCTCCAGGGGATCTTCCCAACCCAAAGATTAAACTCAGTTCTCCTGCATTGCAGGCAGATTCTTTACCATCTGAGTTACCAGGGAGGCCCAAATGACCTCCCAGGTGACTCCAAAATTTCGCCAAGACAGGCCTTGTAACTACAAGTACAAATCTGCACTCTGATCATTTTTCACTGTGAAAAAATGGCTGCTGACATTATGTACAGCCTCTTCTGGTCTGTTTACCAGGGCATGTCCTCACTCAAAGACCTACGGTCTTTGGGATAGAGATGCTACATAATTGGTGTCCTACATAGGTTCAAATAGCACTGACAAGGTTATTCCAAAATCAATCTTGTTTACTCTAGCCTCATGGCTAAAACACCAGCAGGGTTTCAGAGGTTGAGGCAGCATCCATTGCTGTGAGGGACTGAAGAGAAGCTGCCGCAAGCACTTTGGGGTGAAGATGCTCCCTCCTCTTGCTACCTCTCCGACAACCACTCCAACCTGCTGAGGGGTCCAGGGCTGTACAGTGGGAATCCTGCTCCCAAGCATGTGTGCAAGGGGGACTGCGTTAGGGCATAACCTAATCCATCTCGTCCAGTTATGTCAGCGAAGAAGAGTTCCATTTAGGAAAGAGGCATTCAATGAACATGTATTGAACCCAGTTTCTGTTGCCTTTACTTATGCTGTTTTATTTAATCCTCTTAAAAGCCTGGAGCAATTTTCTTATGAATATTATCCCCATTTTTGAGTTGAGAAATTTTGGGTTTAAGAATAACCACTTATTTGAGACCTTTGGGTCTTTGGACTCCAAGGTTCAATATACACTATTCTGCAACACTGCTCCCTGGGGGAAATGTTGCTGGGGGAAAGGGGGAGTGGGTGTTGCATAGACATACTTCCTTGAAGAAATAGGTATAAAACCAACATCTCAGTGTACTAACTAGCCAAAGAAAGCATTTATTGAGTGCTGTGTTCTAGAAATGGTTCCAAGTGTGTAACTCATTTCATTTCCAGAATAGCCCATGTTTTTATCCCCATTTTACATACAGGGGAGTTTGGGCACAGAACAGGGAGACTAAGGGACTTATCTAAGGTCAAGGATAAGAGGGGATTAAAACTAGGATTCAGAGTCAGACAGTAAAGTTCCAGCTGCTTTTTCTCCCTAATTTTGTTAGGAAAAATTTCAAACACACGGGAAATTTGAAATAACGCTGCATATCTAACCCCTAGATTCTGCAGTTGTTAGCATTTTCTCCATTTATTTTACTACATATCTGTTCATCTACCCATCCATTAGTCCATCTTATTTTTGATGCATTTCAGAGTAAGTCACAGACATCTGTATACCTCTCCCCTAAACACTTCAGCATGGATATCCTTACCTAGAGTTCAGCATTTTTTTACAGGTTTGTTTTTTTTTTTTAAGATAAAATTTACATCTTAATTGTAACTTTCAGTAAAAATCCCACAAATGTGTACACCTGTGTTACAACATATAGAACAAGATGTAGAACATTCTCATTACCCCAGAATTTTCCTTCCCATCCCTCTCATCAATGTCTATCCCACTTGCTCCCAGGAAACCACTGTTCTGACTTTTTTTCATCATAGATATGTTTTTCTTCTTTCAGAGCTTTATTAAATGAAATAACCCAGTGTGGATTTTTTTTTAATGGCTGGCTCCTTTCACTTGGCATAATGTTTCCAGATTTTTCCATATTTTATGGTATCTATAGCTTGGTTTTATCTTGCTGAGTGGTATCCTATTGTACAAATATATCACACTCAGTTTATTCATTGCTTACTTATGGATACCTGACTTTCCCCTCCCCTTTGGTGCTGCAATGAATGACTAGGGATGCTGTGACCATTCATGAACTAATTGGCTTTCATTTTGGGGTTACAACTCAGGAGTGAACTTGATGGGTCAAAGGTAGGTTTATGTTTAGTTTATACAAGACTGTCAGACTGCTTTCCAAAGTGGCTGCAGACTTCGTATCCCCAGCAGCAGGGTGTGAGGGTTCCAGTTTGGATGGTAAGCAGCTAACAATTTGCTCTGCTGCCTCTCCAAGTGCAAAGCCAAGGAACATTCTCAGTTGAATGAGTTCCTAAAGGTCAGAAAGAATGGATCTGGCTTTAGTAGAGATGACACCTACTGGGACAAAGGGAAATTCATTTTCAGCTCTTCAACTTATTTTCCCCCAGAATCTTAGGGGCTGCACCAGCAAATGCACAGCCAGTGTGTCTAGCGCTCTTGCTGGGTGTCTGGCACTTGGTAATCTCTTTTGTATATTTCAATATATGAGTGCCATATGGCCCTTCCTTCTTGAAGTCAGGAGCTATATTCGCTCCTATCTCACCAACTCAATGGACAGGAACTTGGGAAACTCTGGGAGTCGGTGAGGGATAGGGAGGCCAGGCGAGCTGCAGTCCATGGGCTTGCAAAGGGTCAGGCACAACTTGGCGACTTAAGAAAAACATTTCACAGATTAGGGAAGTAAGGCTCGAGGTGGTGAGTAATTCACTTGTGGCCTTCACCAGAGGCAAAGCTGAGATTTGACCCTCCTCTGTCTGACTTCAGTCTGAACATTGTCTACTTTATTCCAAAATCTTCTGCAGCAACGAAGGACAGATTGAAGGAACCTAGGGGTAGTTTAGAGATGAATCTATACATATTGGGGCCCCAAAGCTCCTGATTCCTGGGCAATCTGTAACAAACAGAAGATAGTTTGGACCAGAGTGATGGATGCAACTTTCCTTGGTAACCTTGCTGTTGAGGACTTTGTCCTTAAAGGAAATTTGGAACAACTGCAGATGCAGAGACAGAAAATGTTCTACAAGTAATAGATTGATTCTGCAGTGAGCAGTTGCAACTCTGAAATAAAGAAGTAACCATCCTGGGCTCAGGAAACTTAAATAGGGACTGTATATCAACCTAGAGGGGTGGGATAGGGAAGGAGATGGGAGGGAGTTTCAAAAAGAGGGGAAATATGTATACCTATGGTTGATTCATGTTGAGGTTTGACAGAAAACAGCAAAATTCTGTAAAGCAATTATTCTTCAATAAAAAATAAATTAATTTTAAAAAGAGAGAGAGACATAACCATCTTGACACAGAGTGGTACAGGAACAAACAAGGGGAAAAAAACACTCAGCATGGGAAGCAAGGAAGGGGAAAGTCATGTCTTTAAAGGTAAAAACTGGAAGACATCTAAAGATCTACCTACAAGGGGCTGATTAAAAACAAAATAATGGTGCATCCATGCCATGGCAAGGAATGAGACCCACCTCTGTGAGCTCTTATGCAATAGTGCCTTCGGTTCAGTTCAGTTCAGTCACTCAGTCATGTCTGACTCTTTGCGATCCCATGAATTGCAGCACGCCAGGCCTCCCTGTCCATCACCAACTTCCGGAGTTCACTCAGACTCACAGCCATCGAGTCCGTGATGCTGCCCAGCCATCTCATCCTCTGTCGTCCCCTTCTCCTCCTGCCCCCAATCCCTCCCAGCATCAGAGTCTTTTCCAATGAGTCAACTCTTTGCATGATGTGGCCAAAGTACTGGAGTTTCAGCTTTAGCATCATTCCTTCCAAAGAACACCCAGGACTGATCTCCTTCAGAATGGACTGGTTGGGTCTCCTTGCAGTATATATACTTAAAAGGGCTTCCCAGGTGGCTTAGTGGGTAAAGAATCCGCCTGCAATGCAGGAGTTGCAGGAGACACGGGTTTGATCCCTCGGTTGGGAAGCTCCCCTGGAGAAAGGCATGACAACCCACTCCAGAATCCTTGCCTAGATAATTCCACAGATAGAGGTGCCTGGCAGGCTACAGTCCAAGAGGTCGCAAAGAGTCAGACGCGACTGAAGTGACAGAGTATGCATGCATACACTTAAAAACAGCACAATACAGACAAGGTCAGTTGTTTTCTGTAGAGTATGAGCTGATTTGTATTGAGAAGAATTCTTTTATTTTATAAAGCACATTTCTAGGAGAATATTTTCTTAACAGTGGTTCCCTCTGGAAGAGAAAAATAAGAGGCGAAGGGCAAGACAGACTTTTCCATGTTTACACTATTCTAAACTCTACATTTTTAAAAACACTGGCAACATGTAGAAACAACTGCAAAGGAAGGGTGAGCCGGAAATCTCTGCAGACAACTTCTTTGTCTCAGAGTCCCAGGAACTATGCCAGCTTCTTCTCTATGGGGAGGTGAGGGACCCTCACTCAGGGGGCGCTTTCTCTTCAGTCAGGAGTTTCTGACTTTGCACAACTTTCTGGCTTTACACAACTTCAGGGAGGACCATGTCAGCTCCAGGCTGCAGGAAAAGCACTACTCCTGGGGGGCTGGAAGTGTGGCTCCTGACACCCCTGGCTGCACGGTCTGGGTTCACAACCCACAGGGTTCGATCGTGCTGAAGCTTGGCCTTCTGGAACATTCTCGGCCACATTGCTCTGGGGTGACTGGAGAGAGACGCTCCCTCTGCCTGAGCAGCTGGCCCCTGTCCCTCTGTTGGGACGGAGGACTCATTTCGTGACAGCCTCTTATATCACACTCTGCCCCTCGGGAAGGGATGCGTCTAAATCCAGAGTCAATCTCATCGTTCCACAGCTTCAGACTTTCCGTGGCTGCCCTGTGCCTACAGGAGTGCACAGTGCTTCTCTGCATGCTTTTGAAATGCTAATTCCTGGGCACCCTCTGAACGTTTCATTCTCTGAATGTTTTAATTCTTGGACCTTGGGGGCCAGAATCAGAATTTGCATTTTTACAAGTCGATTTTGATATGAATCTTCTTCAGACCATGAACTAAGAAATATCAAAGAAATGCCAGGACTTTTCTGAACCACATTTAAGGCCCTGTATAATCTCTGAACAACTGTCTCTTCCATACATCCACATTCACCTTATACTCCAGTAGTTAGGAATCCCTTGCCTGTCCTCAAACACTAGGCTTTCTTCCCTTCCTTAGCACATGGCGACCCCTCTGCCTGGAAGCCTTTCCCCTTATTTGTTGCTTGGAAAAGCTCCCCAGGCCCAGCCCTAAGGAAGTCTCCTCTCCGGCAGGGCGGACACTCTCTTCCGGCCTCCCTGAGACCCTTCAGTCCTTCTCCTGTGCCAGGAGCTCCCCCGTCTGCAGCCATTTCCATGGGTTGTGAGGATCTTAAGGCAGGTGTGTCTCTGCGTCCTCAGGGCTCATCTCCCCGCAGCTGTGCACCAGACTCAGAGGTCCGAGGGCGGAAAATGACAGAGACAGGAGCCAGGCTGGCAGCTTCAGCTCCCAAGTGACTGAGAACAGAGAAAAGAGAGATGGAGGCAAAGCACCAGAAGACACGTCAGGACGCAGAATTTGAGTCCCAGGGGCCAGAAGGAAACTCTTCTGGCCAGGCTTCTGCTTTCCCTCTAGGCTTGGCCAAAGCTGCTGGGACTGCAGTTGGGTCCCAGAAACCCTCTGTGGTTTCCTAGGTCCAGATATCCATTAGAGGTCTCAGTGAGAAGCTTCCTTCTTGATGGAGGACCATCTTGCTTCTCCCATCCCTCAACAGCTCCTTCTTGCCTCCAAGTCCCTTCAAATGTCTCCCACCCATTAGGTTGCCCTCCGTACCCCCCAAACCTGGATGTTCCCTCTCCTCCACCCACAGAGCCCAAGTCCTGCCGCGTCACCTCTTACGTTCTCCTGCCTTCCCTCCTTGCTTCCTCATCCCAGCTTTTGTCTGAGCTCAGGCTTTCCCCACCTGGGGAGCTCAGGCACCCAGGTTTGTAAAGAAACATTTCTAAGCAGCAGCTGACAACACGCCCCAGGAAGACGACAGACCTCCCACTTGCAGAGTTTTTACCAAACCTTTAAAGGTTGCTGTCTTCTACCCTGCAATCATCCCACAAAAGCTGTCAGGAGCATCACAGGAAATGAAAACCTGCAATGAGCACAGTTCACACGAAAGAAAGCTGCCAGTCGGCGGTGTGTGGGGACGCTGGGTCCCGAGATGAGCTTCTCGCAAAGAGCAAGTCGCCCTGCAGCTTCTCACCCTCCGTGTTCTTCCTCCTCTTGACCCCCAAGGGGTGCCTGCAGGATTGGAAAATTCTTCGGCTTTGATGGGAGACAATTTTGCATCAAATTTCAGTTCTGCCGCTGTGGGACTCTTTCAAGTCATCTCAACTTCCTGAGCCCAGTTTCCTCGTGTGTAAACTGGGGATGTCATTAACCCCATAGGCTTGGGTTATACGCAGTTTAACAGGCAGAGAGCTGGGCACAGGAGCTGGGGAGGACCAGATACTCAATAAATGATGGTTCCCTTCTCACGCTTTCCTGACAGCCACCCCTCAACTAGGAGCAGGCTCCAGGACAACGGGATTCGGAAAATACCCTCCATAGACAGAGCTGCCACTCCTTAGCTGCGCTGCCTTGGGCGAGTTACTTCACTGCCCCATGCCTATTTCTCCATTTGTAACGTGGTGAGAATAATAGCACCTAACACTATGCGTTACTGTAGGATTTCAATGGATTGAGCATAAACTGTGTATAAAGCAAACTCTCAATTAATATTAGCAGCTTCTCTAATTCTTTATCTGTTCAAAATTTAGTGAATGCTTATAGCTTCCCTGGTGGCTCAGCTGGTGAAGAATCTACCTGCAATGCGGGAGACCTGGGTTGAGATGATTCCCCTGGAGAATGGAAAGGCTACCCACTCCAGCATTCTGGCCTGGAGAATTCCATGGACTGTAAAGTCTTTGGGCTCACAAAGAGTCAGACACAACTGGGTGACTTTCACTTCACTACAGCCTGTTGGGGATTTTGGAGGACCTGTAATCAAGGTGGAGAACTTGGGCTTGTGCCTCAGATACCATTGTCATAAAGAACTCTTTCCAATACTGTGTGTTCTTTCCCCTAGAAAACATGAGCACATTCAAATGTGACTAGCCTGATGCAATGCTGGTAGAATGCAGTGTAGGCAAGGGGGAAATAGGGCTTTGCAGAGAAATAGCCCCAGACTTACATCACAAGCTGTGTGACACTGGACAAGAGGCTTCACCTCTCTAAACTTGGTTTTCTCATCTGCAAACAGGAATGCTGATACCTACCTCTCAGAGCTTGTTGATAAAGATACAGGAGAAAAAAAAAAGGATGGTCCCATCACATTAGCGTCCTTCTTCTCAATCACCAAGCCACCTACGTTCTTAGGCTTTTCAAGAACTGTTGGAAAGCACACTGCCTAACCCCAGAGGGCTGGCCAGCTCAGGGGGATGCTGCTGCAGAAAGTTGACCAAAGCTGTTCTGGAGTCCCCCTGAGGAGACGTCCTGGCACAGCCCCCATGACTTCCTCTGTCCTTGATCTGCTGCGTTGCCTTCTCGGTTCTGACTCACCAGCAGCATCTGGGGCTTTCTCTTTCCTCATGGGTGTGGGTGGTTGTTTTGCCTCTGATTTCAGCATCTCATTATCCTGGGACTCCATCACTCAGTCACAGTGTCAGACCCAGATCACTCAGACATTCCACCCTCACAAGCAGGACCCTATCTCCAATGGTTCATAGACACCCCTCACCCCATCCAAAGATCACACATCATATGGGGCTGGAAGGAGCAGGGTAGAGATCAAGATGATGACTAGTCATATTACCGTATGCCAGAAACTGCATCCCTATAGCCCTGATTAACTTCTATAACAAGCCAATGATGGAGGCTTTATCATCATTTGACAAGTTGACACTCAGAGAGATGATACTATTACCCACTAGTGCATGGTACAACAGAGATATGAACCCAGGTTCTTTAAAAAAAAAAAACTCTTGCTCATAACCATTACACCACATTGCCTTTTGCCTGAGCTGGCTCTGAAGTGGTTCTCCTGGTATCAGCATGTCGTTGCCTGCCCATCACTCTACAGGTCAGGTGAAAACACAGCACGTGTGATCACACACATATCCATGCACACACATGTCCAGTGGTGACTTTTGCTTTTTAGAGAAGAAAATGGCAACCCACTGCAGTATTTGTGCTTGGAAAACCTCATGGACAGAGGAGCCTGGTAGGCTACAGTCCATGGGGTTGCAAAGAGTTGGACATGACAACAACAATTTTTATTTTTTACTTAATTTCTTTTAAAACTTTTAAAAATTTTATACAATTTTTAAAGGTTATACTCCATTTATAGTCATTATAAAACACTGGCTATGTTCCCCGTGTTGCACAATATGTCCTTGCAGCTTCTTTTATACACAATAGTCTAGACCTTTTACTTGCTGCCCCTGTATCGCTCCTCCCCTCTCTCCACTGGTAACCACCAGTTTGCCTCTCCATCTGCGAGTCTGTTTCATTTTTTTGTTGTTTTCACTTGTTTGTCATATTTTTTAGAGTCCACACATAAGTGATATCATACAGTATTTGTCTTTATTTCACTCTTTCTAACTGCTTTCGACTTGAAAAAAAAAATCACTCAAGGAAGCTTCAAGAATATGGAAAGAAAGAGAATGTGCTGAGAAACCACTATGAAAACATCTGGGACCCTCTACCTTGGGAGTCAGAGGGCCCAAAGCCCCCTGTCCTCTGGTCCCCTGAGTCCCCATAAGGAAAGGAGCTGAGACTGTGACTGTCAAAGGTAGAAGGAAGGAAGGGAGGAGGAAAGATGGAGAGGGGACAAAGGAAGTGAGGGGGACCTCAGGCCAGGCCATAGGGGAGTAAAGTCCTTTGGGGTTTTGATTACAAATATAGCCTCAGCTTTTTCATCTGTAAAGTGGGCACAGGTCTGCATTTCTATGAAATACATGTTCATCACACCACCACCTGCTGGTTGCCTCCTGAGAAAACACAAGCACTGGGCATTTGAGAACAGGTTTATAAATCGCCTTTTTACCTATGAAGAAACGAGGCTCCATAAAGTTAAATAATTAGACCCGAGACCCAAGGCTAGCAAATCCCAAAGCCAGATTCAGGTCAGGTGTGCTGCTTGCAGAGCCTGTCTCCTTCCATCAAGCAAGGCTTTCTCTCTGTCAGGAAGAACCCCAGCACCCCCAGAGGACATCCCTCCCCAGGCTTGGCCTGAAGTCACCCTCCCTTCCCTTGACCCTCTCCGCCTTTCCCTTCCCTTCCTCTGTTCCACCTTTGGCAGCCACAGTCTCAGCTCCTCTCCTTATGCACACTCAGGGGACCAGAGGACAGCGGGCTTTTGGCCATCTGACTCCTGAGGTAGAGGGTCCACCATCAACATCCAGGTAAGATTTATATTCAGTGCCAAGAAACACCCTACATTAGGTGTGAAATTTCTCTAGATTTTTTTACTTGGGGTAACCAACCTGGGGAGTAAGAAAATAAAGGAACCAATCTGCTTTCTAAAATGGAGTCTAAATCATTCTTTGAACTCTTGAATAATTTGAAAAATTCAGGAAGCTCCAGACTTATTTTGAAAGCATAGCTGCCAATCGGTTTTTTTTCTGTCTCATTTCCTCACATTTTTCGGGTTTGGCTATTTCTCTTCTATTTGGGATGAGAAGAGAGAAAATGGGACTTTCAAGGCTGTAGCAACAGTAGACTCCCGTGGCCCATTCCCTCTGCTCCGTGATGGGTGTGAAAGGAAAAAAAGAAAAGAAAATCATGTTGCCCAGTCCTCGTCCACGTTTAACTCTGCGCGTGCAGTCATGCTCTTTGTTCCAAGTGTTTGGAAATACAAAAATCCAATTCCCTGCCAGATTTCTAGGGGAGAGGAGGATGATACTAATAAGCAACTTTTCTCTCTGTTTTGTAAGAGTTGCGGGGAAATGCTATGACATCCATCCTAAATAATGAATGCAATTGTCTTCAGATTTCACAGTATCAGTGCTTTTCTGAGGATGCACAATAGTTTTTACTTTGAATGACTGATGAAAATTTTGTACTAATTTCTCTTTAGTTGTCTTGTCTGCTTAGGATCTGAAGACTGATTCTTCCATCTGAAAGCTAGAAAGGCATTGTTTTATTTTCACACTGAGGAATGGACTTTCTTCTAAGCCATCCAAATAAGCCTGCGTGTCCTCCTCCAGTGTTGCTGCAATGTGAGTGTAAAGCCTCTGCCTGCCTTCGGGAAGAGTGTCGGGAAAATCTCCCATGCTCATAACTGGGTTATGGGGTTGGCTGTGCGTTTCGAGGGGCAGCACCATGCTGAGTACCCACTAGGCAGTGTGGATGAGGGCTGATGCTGCCCATGGGGACCCAGTCCCCTTGGAGCCATATGAGTAAACAATGCTTTCAGATAACACTGTTTCCCACATTTGTTGCCATTGCAGCCAGAGAATTCAGAGTTATAGAGCTCAAAGGTTTTGCCTTTTGAGGAAACCTGGTGATCATCTGGCCCATGTGCTCCATTTTACAGATGAGTCAAGTGAAGTCAGCAAGATGAAGTAACCTGCCTTTGGACAGTCAGTTACTTAGCAACAGAGTGAAGACTCAAACCATGACCTTTTCCTGACCATCTACCTTCTGTGCAGCTTGGAGCTAACATGTTAATGTTAAAAGCCCTTTGGTGCAGGCAAAGCAGCTTTTAAAACATAAGATCCCAACGAAAAAGAAAACATAGAAGGAAGAAAGAAAGGAAAGGAAAAGAAGGAAGAAAAAAGGGAGGGAGGGAGGGAGAAAAGAGGAGAATAGGGAAGGATACAATGTTCTCAGGCCCCCACTGGCCTCAGGAGAAGGCTCAGCTCCTTCGCACATAGAATCCAGCTGAATGCAGTTTCCTCTGTTCGCAGGGCTGTTTCCAGCCTCTGCGTCTTTGCGTGTGCTGTTTCTTCTTCTGGGAAATTGCTTTCCTAGATCACCGATCAGCTCCTCTGGGAAGCCTTTCTGACCCCACCTGAGTCCCCAGCTGTAACAGGTGTGACCATTCCCTTTCCAGAGCTTCTCTGAGTACACAGTCTATGAGCACCCTGAGGAGCTTGTAAGTTATGTGCAGTGAAGTCTGCCCTTCAGGCTGGGAGCTTCTCTGAGACAAGGAGCAGGTTTTGTCATCTTCGTCTTCCTAGGGCCCGGCATAGGGTTGGCCACAGAGCGGCTGCTAATAAATGATGGTTGGATATATGCATAGTCTCTTAACATTGAATATTTTGCACAACGGTCCCTTGTTCTGATGATAAAATATTGAAAATTTAGATCAAGTTAGTGGCACAAAGATTTAAAGCCGATTCAGTTTTCTGCCTCTTTTTCTCATCTAATCATATTTGTTAAATTTAAAAAATAATATGTACTAATCCAGTGCCAAAGAACTCTTTCCTAAGTGCAGACTTACCAGGCATACACAAATAAATCAACATTTTTCCTGTTGATGTATAATCATTTATTTACCTACTAACTGGCCATTTTCTAAGGAGGCATCTGATTACTCATCTACTTAATTAATTTATCTTTTTGTTCTAGCAGTAGCTCAGTTAGGTGATAATTATTGCTGGCATTCCCCAGCATCTCCAAGACTGAAGAAATGCTGACACATTGCAGAAATCCTCACTATTTCTAAAAGCGATACTGCTAAAAATCAAATTGAATGTGCTAATTGACTAGTACTTGGGCCTGAGAAGTGAATCTTCAAATTCAGACTAAGCCTACACAGGCTAGGAAAAAATTATAATGAGAACAATGAATGTTTGTATGTGCTTGACTACTGGCATCCCTTTTTGTGGTTGACAAACTGAGGCACAGAGAAGGAAGTAGCTCCCTCATGGTCTCATCCAGGTAACAAAACACTAGAGCCTGGGATCTTGCTGGACTTCCTCCAAAGAAAGGAACTAATGCTTACTGAATGCCTACCAGGTACCAATTATTTTCCTGCACATCATAAAATTAAGTCTCACAATAATCCTCTATTGTCTCTGAAATCAAATAATTTTGGTTTTAAATAAAGCATAAATAAAAACGTCTCCCAGGAGAAAGCTTTTGTCCCATTTCCCCCTCTACTTTCATTGCTCATGCAAGGACATTATGCCTGGAGTAGCAGCAGCCATCTTGTAACCATGAGGCAACAAACCTACTTGCAGAGGATGGTGAAACAGAAAGAATAAAATGTGTCTCAGTCACTAAGTCTTTGATGCAAATTTGGAGCTATTTAACTTCAGACTTTTTATTAGGTGAGATAATTAATGACTTTTTAAAAAGTATACATTGGTCAATAATTTTCTTAGCTACAAATGAAAGCATTCTTTGATATAGGAGCTTGGAAAGGCTCCTGAGTCCTTATTGATAGCTCCAGAATACTCTTTCTCCAGGGTGCTCTACACTATCCTATGTGAGCAGAGACAGAGGAGCTTGTCACCATCTTGCAGAGAGTGAGGTGGCCTGTGTCTCACTCCAGGGCTGTCACACTAGCCCCAGTACATGCAGAGCACTGATGAAACCTTCCACGGGGTGTCAGATCACACTGATGGCTCCCCAGCTCCCACTCATGAGACCTGGGTGATGTGCAAGTTAAGCTCAACCGCTTCCAAACAACACCTTGGATTACACACACAAAAGAAATTCCTAGGGAAGAACTTTATTTTCATGGTCTCACGTAAGTGTATACCCACACAATAATAGTGCCTTCACACACACACAAATAATTCTGAGAAGAACTGAACTTTGGGATATTTTGGGAAAGCCTTGCTAGTTGAAGAAATGCAGTCTATTTATTTTCTATCTTTAATAGAAATAGATGCACATTTTCTGTCTCCTCAGGGTTGCAACTATTGAAGAGCGTTATATTTTACTAGCATCAACATTAAAATAAAATCTTTGGCTGAATGCAACAATAAGAAACTATGGTGTAAAAGTAGGAAGAAAACAAACTTCAAAATCTAAACATGGTCTCCAGTGATGCCAGATTTTACCAACACCTTCTATCTTGAAAATTTAAAAACAAAGTTATTTTTTAATGAAATCTATACAGCTCTGTTTTCAAAATTGGAAGGCATGGTGGATTTAATAACACAAAGAACCATATAACTCTCCCTCTGCTGTTTTCATCAAATTATCTAGGTTCAGAGAGGTTACACGACTTATTTAAGGCTACCCGGCTAGACAGGGCAAGGCCTGGAGCTATAGTCAGATCTTATGCCAACAACTATGCTCTGTTCATTATGGAAAGCAACAGATCTCAATGCAATGGGAGAAGCCAAAATTCCATGTCTTGACCATCAAGCTTCACTCTTCATCCAGCCCTACTTGAAGCAAGGAGAGGGTTGAAACCCAAAGCAGACATCACTTTGCAGAATCCCTCCCTCAGTTTAGATGTTGACATGAGCATCTTAGAGAGACAGCAGTTTCCCGACGTTCCCTGGGCTCTCCACCCAGTCAGCAAGGATAGGCCAGGCAGATCCTTGGGGGTCAGTGGAGGTACACGTGTAGCTTTTGGGGAGCCAAGATAACTCGCTGCACTTCAGCAGAAATTCGTGAGTTTACGGTGTCCAGCTGCTGCAGGCTGTTTCTGGGAACACGCTTTATGTCATGAAGATTATATACCTACAACCAAAAATGTACCTACATAGACACGTTAGTTCATGAATCCTCTTGTCACCTCAAAGAGGTGGGGATCATTACCTTCATTTATGAAAGACAAAGACACCAAGACTCAGAGAGGTAGAGCACCTGCCAGAGGATACACAGCAAATAAAGGACCTCGCCTTTATTTCCAAGTGTTGGTTTCTCAGACAACTTCCACACGCTCCATGAGTGGGTTTCAAGTCTTCCCCAGCCTGTGATTAGCACAGACAGGACATCTGGTTATTTTATTATTATCCTTTTCACTTTAGTTATTGACATCTTCACTAACTTGGAGGACTGGAGTCTTCAAAGTTGTCTCACTGGCCTTCATTTTTGTTTGAAAAGTTACCATCTCCCTCCTCCTGGTGCCATCCAAGCTTGCAGTGATCTGCCCTTAAGACTTTGAGCAAGAGGTGACGGGCAGGGACACATCATTCTTACCCCTCCCACATCAGCAGTCAGCAGGCACAGCCCCACCTCAACCCAGCTCCACCAGTCCCCAGGCATCTGAGAGCTCTTTCTCTCAGGAACCAAAGCCCCTCGGCCTTTTTGTATGCTAACAGGTAATGCTTTATACACTTAACGTTTTGCACGCTGACCCAAGTATTCCATCTCTTTGTGCTCTTCACCATGACTGACATTGTTTCAAAGCAGAAACAGAAATAGTTTGGTCCTGACATTTATGCAGCAAGTGGGTGTTGTTTATTGCTGAGCAATTAGGACATAGATTAACATAACATCACTTCTCAACTTGAAAATTTCAGAGAGAGTTCTGCAAATGAGTTCCCGAGAGCTCCTTCAGGCCCACCCCACTTCCCATTGTCTTTCTGCTTTTTCCCTCCTCCACACCCATCCACCCACCTGCCTTGAAATATGCTATTTCAAATTTAGAGTTCAAGAAAGTTTGTGTAATCTATGTCATAAAAAGAGATGTCTTTTTCTTCCACTGCAGAAGCAACCCACGGGTACCTGTATTCTTAATCAAAAAGGCAATTTCACTTTTTGTCCTTGAAAACTGTTTTTCTTAAAGGTCCCTGCCCACTTTGGACTGGGAAAAGCTGAGGTCAGGAAATAGGGCTAGACTGTTTATCCAGCTTTTCTTAAGTGACATCCCACAGTTTTGAATTCACTGCCCTCTTCAGTGAAGGGCATTTAACGTCTTAGAAGTTACACTTGCCTTTTCAAGGGAAGAGGGTCTCTTCAGGTCAATCTCTGCAAATAGGTGCTAGATAAGAGGGAGACATCTTTGACAACTGCATTTGCACAGCGGGTTTTCTGCACCCTAAGGGATCCATCCGATAGTGTAGCGTCCTCATGTGAGGACGGTCCTCTGGTTAGCACGCTGCGTCTTCACAGGCACTGCCTTCCTCTGCTGACCTCTGCTGCTGCTAAGTCACTTCAGTCATGTCCAACTCTGTGCGACCCCATAGACGGCAGCCCACCAGGCTCCCCCGTCCCTGGGATTCTCCAGGCAAGAACACTGGAGTGGGTTACCATTTCCTTCTCCAATGCATGAAAGTGAAAAGTGAAAGTGAAGTCGTTCAGTCGTGTCTGACTCTTCACGACCCCATAGACTGCAGCCTACTAGGCTCCTCCGTCCATGGGATTTTCCAGGCAAGAGTACTGGAGTAAGTCCCTATAAACCCAGAACTGTAACCAGGAAGGGTTCATTTTACATTTACACTGATCTGCTGCTGTGACTTTACCCCTCATCTTGCCATTTTCGTAAGTATATATGATGGCCTGCCTCAGGGAGGTAACCTGAGTTGCCCACATGTGAAGGACTATAAGGAAGTGAAACTAACACATCCCCTGCCTAAGGCTTGCCATTCCAGGGGACTTCTGCGAGGATTCAATAGTCTTTTTACTTTGTTTCCTCATGTCCCACCCATCTCTGATCCATAAAAGAACCTGGCAACCAGGCCCCGACAAGATGGCTTTTTCGAGGTGCTAGCCTGCCGGCTTCTTGACCAGCTGGCCCCCCCAAAAAAGTCTCTTTCTGGCCTCAGCCCCTCGTCTCTCAGGTTCATTGGCCTGTGGTACAGCAAGCAGAGCAAGCTTGGATTCAGTAACAATTTGGCTTAGCCACCCAGGAGCCTTGCTGCTCGTGGCTAGCAGATCCTGATCAAGGAATACTGGTGCCAGACCCTAGCAGCTGCTGGGACCTCCTGTCCTGAGGGTCTTTCCTTCAAGATTACCCGCAGGGGCCCGGCTGCCCCCAGTGCTTGGCAGTTGAGAAAAGGAACAGACAGACTTCTACTAGTTGGCAGACTCAGATTTTGTTTGTAGGGTGAAGGTGAAGCCACTCAGTCATGTCCGACTCTTTGCGACCCCATAGACATAACCTACTAGGCTTCTCCATCCATGGGATTCTCCAGGCAAGAATACTGGGGTGGATTGCCATTTCCTTCTCCAGAGGATCTTCCCGACCCAGGGATCGAACCCTGGTTTCCCGCATTGCAGTCAGACGCTTTAACCTCTGAGCCACCAAGCCTACTCAGTCTTACAGCCGATTCAGCCAGTTCACTTCTTTTGTATGCCTTTTGTGTGATAAGCCAGTGCGCTAAGATGCTCCGGGAACATGTTTTCCCCTCAATTTGGGTTTTTTCTTAATGGGACAATTTGGTTGGGGTGTGCTGTTGGAGAGGGGAAGTATCGGACTCTACCCTGAACCAGTTCATGGGGAACTAGCTCTCGTGGGGCAAGCCCACCCTAGTTGGAATTAGCTCGTTTGACTTGTAGAGTAAATTTATTTACCTGATTTGGGAACAGGCTCAGTTGGAATCAGTTCACTGGGGAGCTGGTTTTTCTGGGGTGGGTAGCCTATCTGGAATTAGCTCATTTGTTTTGTAAACTTATTTACCTGATTGCGGGAATCAGTTCATCTGTGCATTGATGCCAAAATTTGTGCCATTTTTGTTGAAATTTGTCTGTGTCTTTTGTGTTTTGATGTTATATATAAAGCTTATAAAAATGGGAAATATTTCATCTATCCCAAAGGAAAGATTTTGAGGGCATGTGTTACATATGTTAAGATCAGAAGAGCAGTGACCTCTGAATGGCTCACAATAAAAGAATCTACCAATGAGTAGTCATCTCAGACAAAACTGTCAGCCAGGAAATGTTCCTTCAGAAGACCATTGATGAGGGTCTGCCTGCAAGAGCCTCAGGGGTTCATCTTTGCTCAAATTCTTAAAGGGTAGTGATTCATTACATTGATTTTTAAAATTCCCCTTCCTCCCATACTTGTCAGGCTGCCTGCAGTTTAACATGCAATATTGTGCAAAACAGTGTCCAGTGCTACAATTAATGAAGCAGAATTGAGGACTTCCCAACATTTCACTTTTCATGCATTGGAAAAGGAAATGGCACCCCACTCCAGTGTTCTTGCTTGGAGAATCCCAGGGACAGGGGAGCCTGGTGGGCTGCCGTCTATGGGGTCACACAGAGTCGGACAGGACTGAAGCGACTTAGCAGCAGCAGCAGCAGCAGCAGTCAGAAGTGCTTTACAAAGGCAAGGAACACTCTGATAATGAACAGGCCTGGGGACTCCCTTGGACTAGACATTCAATTCTAATTTCTCCTACTGGAGCCCCGAGTAACTTTAACAGTGGGGAAGAAGTTGATTGATTCTCTAATAAATACTACTCTCCTTTGTAAATTAAATGCTCAAATAACCTTCTCCCCAGAACAGCTTGACATCAGGGTCCCACCAGGGCCTTTGTGACTTTGTCCAATCTGGGGAGCTTTGGTTCCCATCTCAGGGGCTTTGGCTCCAATTTGGGGTGTTCTCCCTGTGAAGGGAAACTCCATTTATAAGGTGCTTTGAAGAAAGGTCACTGGTTTATGGGACTGGGGAATCATGTTACTGTGACTTTCTGGCTGGCTAGGTTTTGGTTTCTTCTGCTTACTTGGGTAACGCACAGACATCTGGTACTTACTGCCTCCTCTAAGGCTTCCTCTCGGGTTTTCTCATTTCTTTCTTCTCAAACCCTCTGTGAACAGGTGAGTGGCCCTTACCCAAGCAGGCAAGGGCTCTCCATTCCTCTCCCTCCCTTAAGCTGAGGACCAGGCCAGAGGGATTGCAGGGTGGATTCCTCAGTCCGTCTTCCCTACTCTTCCTGTTGCCTTTGCCTCCTTCCCTCTTGGTCCAGATGGATTTGCGGGAGTCTGGGTATTGCCTCTGGGCATCCCTGAGAGCCCTTCACCTTTAGGCTACAGGAAGAGGGGTGAGCTTTCCAACATGGGTGGATAGTTGTGTCTGTCAATCCTTGTTGGGGTGGTCACCCAATTCTTTTGGGAAAGGAGGGAAAAACAAAACTTGGTTTACAAATGTAGTCTTTACAGGTGGTTCCAAAAGTCCTTTCATTACTCCTAAAACCTTCCCTGCTCATTTCAGGAAGCTTGTAACTATTAAAGAAAGGGGTTAACAGTCATCCTAGAAAGAACTTGGCTGTAAATGTCCTCTCTGGTGTCTTTTTAATGCAAATTTGTAAAGGGCAAAATAATTTAGAATTTGGCTTGTCCAAGATAATTGGAAGTTGCTTTTTCTACAAATATTAATATTTAGCCACCTAGCCAGGTGCACCTGACTTGTTTCACCTGTGAGAAGCCCAATTTTAATCCAACATTTTTGTAAATTAATGGGGTTTTTGTTACTGTACCTGACTCAGCACTGAAACCAAATAAGGACTGAGGCCTCACTGTGTGTCTGTACGTGCCTTTTGTTTTTTAGAAAAAAATTACAATGCCATGGTTAATTTGAGTTTCAGTTTCACAAGAACTGGGAAATATTTAATATTAAATTACCCGGTACTTGGTAGTAATGTTGAAGTTTGTTGATCTAACAATAATAATAATATAGATAGGTCTTGAGTCATCAAGGTGTTAAATATAATATTAAGTATACTTTCACTGTGCCTAGGTTTAACATAAATAAGGTACTATATCTATAACAAGTTTGTCAGCCAAAATTTACCTCAATGTGAGAAAAAACTTTAAGAAAACTAAAATATGTGTTTTCAGTAAAAGTGTAAGGAATAAAAAAATGGTGAACTCCACCTCCTTTCACTGTCTCCAGCAGTACCATCCTGTCTAAGCTGAGGCTGTCACCTGGATTATTGCAATGGCTTCCTGTGGGGTCTATCAGCTTCTGTTCTTGCTGCCTTCAAAAAGGCAGCCTTGCTGCTGCTGCTGCTAAATCACTTCAGTTGTGTCTGACTCTGTGCGACCCCCTAGATGGCAGCCCACCAGGCTCCCCCGTCCCTGGGATTCTCCAGGCAAGGACACTGGAGTGGGTTGCCATTTCCTTCTCCAATGCTTGAAAGTGAAAAGTGAAAGGGAAGTTGCTCAGTCAAGTCCAACCCTCAGCGACCCCATGGACTGCAGCCTTCCAGGCTCCTCCGTCCATGGGATTTTCCAGGCAAGAGTACTGGAGTGGGGTGCCACTGCCTTCTTAGTGATCCTTTTAAAAAGGCTGGAGAAATGATTCCTGGGCTGAAGGCCCTGAGACCTCCGCCACCTTCAGCAGTTCACTAGGACTCAGGAGTCCGTGTATTGTCATACTCAGGGCTCTGAATTATCACAGCAAAGGATACAAAGCACAGCTAACAAAGGGAAAAGGTATGTGGGGTGGAGCCCAGGGGAAGCCAGGCACAGGCTTCCACAGGGGAGTGGCAGGGGCCACCTTTAACCCAGCTGGCAGCAGCCTGTGACAGCGCATGTAACACGCTGACCACCAGGGCGCTCAGTAGACCTGTGCCCACCGTCCTCACTGGGACCTATGGTGTCAGCCCCTCTGTGTGTGCCACAAAGCTCGACTCCAGCCTTCCAGAGGGAAGCACAAGCCACATTACACATTGCTGGTGCGAATGCTTCAGGCAGAGTGGGCCACTCCTATCAGAGAGCAGCGAGGCCCCCCCAAGTCAGGTCCCAGTTGCCAGCTAGAGGCCCACTTTGCAAACAGGCTCCTGGAGGGCAGCAGCAGGCCTCCGGCACTCACTCTTTTCTGCACAGCTCCTCAACTCAAAACCCTGCAGGACACCACAGCTCACACGGAGTATAAGCCACGGTCTTTAAAGTCGCTAAAAGTCCCCGCCTGGTGGAGCCCTCCCTAATCTCACCTCTGACTGCTCAACCCTCCCTCTCTGCCCAGGCCACACTGGCCTCCTTGCTGCTCAGGGAGCCAGCAGGCCCGCGTGTTCAGCTCAGAAGTGTTGTGCTTACTGTCTCTTCCTCCCAAAGGTGTCCCCCTGTGCAGCCCGTTTGGGCTCCTCTCTCTCCTTCCAAGGCACATATGACCCCACCCCAAGTCCATTCCAGGCTATGGCACTGTCTCTGACCCTTTTCTCCTTTGTCCTTTCCATTGTCTTCTAATACATTGGAAAGTTTATTTGGCTTATTGTCTGTATGTTCAGTAAGAATGTAAGCCTCAAAATGCTGGGGACTTGTGTGTTTTATTTATTTCCTGTTCCTGGAAAATGTCTTGATGAAGCGACGTAGCCTAAGCTCACTCCCATAACCTAGAGCATAAGAAAGAACTGGCTGTCTGGTGGTTAAGACTTCACCTTCCAGCCCAGGGGGTGTGGGCTTGATCCCTGGTCAGGGAGTGAGGATCCCACGTGTCTTGCAGTCAAAGAGCCAAAACATAAAACAGAATGAATATTGTAACAAATTCAATAAAGACTTTAAAAATGGTCCACATTAAACAAAAGAAAAACGTTAAAAAAGAGCAGTGCTGTGGTGTCAGATGGTTAGAATTTTCACCCCACCACGAAGTAATCTGTATCACCTTCAGTATGGTTCACGTCGGTCTGACCACAGTTTCTTCATCTGTTAAAGAAGGATATTAATAATATCTGCATCAAGAGTTGCTGTAGGTGTGATGGTCATTAATATGCATAAGCTCTTCCAGAACATGGGAAGTCTTCCATATGTATTACTCTTTTATTATTTCCTTTCTTTTATTAAACCATTATTTTTAACATGTTTCATAAAGGTTTCAAACAAAACAAAAATAGAATAATAGAATGGATTTTAGTGTATCCAGCAACCAGTTTGAACAATGACCAATTTAGAGCCAATTGTGTTTTATCTATTATCTCTCCTCAGTTCCTGCAACCCTTATACCCAGATTATTTTGAAGAAACCCCAGATGTTATATGTCATTCATAAATATTCCAGTATGCAGCTTTAAAAGATAAAGATTCACTTTTAAAAATATACAAGTGCAATAGTACCCAACCTAACAGTGAAAGCTAATCCCTGAATATTAACCAAAAAATCCAGCTAATGTTTGCATTTCCTTGGTTCTTCACCGCTTCTTTCCTGGACCGTTGGGCAGTACCAGAATGGTCTCCCTGCCGACAGAGTCTGTATCCAGAGGTCCTGCTGCTCTGCTCCGCCTAGCGCTTCATAGACCGTAGAGCTGAGGCTCTCCACCCCATCCCCACCGCAAAGCCTTTGCTAGCTCCCTAGTGCCTGCATTAGAGGGCCTGACACTTTGCTGGTTCTGGCCATCCCCCTTCCTGTGTCTCCTCTTCCTCCCTTCCAAACCCTAGCTCCATCCGCCTCTCTCAGGTCACTGTCTTTCCTCTCTGCCTCTGACTCTGCTGTTCCTTCTGCCTGGAACACACTTTTCTTTCTTCTCTCCTGGTACTCTTGTCTTCCACTGTTCTCCCAGGCCAAGGCAGTCACTCCAACCTCGAGGACCCCCAAGCTCTCGTACCTTGTGAGATGTCCATGGCATCTCTTGTACCTTTCCTGCCTCCTGATGGCCCCCTGTGCCAAGTTCCTCAAAGACTGGAGCTAGTCTTATACATCTGGGCCTCTAGAGCCTGAGAAGAGATAGAAAACAGAAAATGAATGAATGAATGAGTTAACAAATGGAAAATGAACACAAAACTTAGAAAGATAATTATTTCAAAGTTTGCAACTTATCCCTCTCTCTCTCTGGGTCTACATGCTCATTTATTTATTTTTAATGCAAGGGTGATTGCTTTGCAACATTGCATGGATTTCTACCAAACATCAACATGAATCAGCCATAGGCTTACCCAGGTTCCCTCTGACTTGAACCCACACTGCTCATTTTTATGTCTACCTTTTAATCACACTGTGCTTCAACTTGTGCAGCTGGCTTACCCTTCTGTTCCCTGGCAGGCCAGAACTTCTTAATCCTGAATAATTCAATGCAGGGTCTCAGGGGCCAACCTCAAGCCCTGGTTGACTGCTGCCTGCTCTCTGGCATAAGCCAGACAGGTCCCGGCTCATGGTGACCAATTACCTGAGACACTGCTTCTCTCTGAAATGACCCCAGAGCAGAAGGGTGGCCTGAGGAATTCCTGGGGGCTAGGAGCCTCCAGCAATGACCTGGATGAGAATAGGCTTCTGTGCTAAAAATGCCGTGTTTCAGCTGGGCTGGCCCACTGTGGACCCAGGGAATCAAGGTATAGTGGGCGTGCAAAGTGGAAACGCCTCCTCTACCTTTCCTGTCTCTTGATTTGAAAAGAATCAGGAATTGTTACAATGGGTCAAATGCAGTTTCTGTGGGCTGGTGATGTCGAGGGTCACTTGATGTGTATCGGACATTGTGCTGGGAGCTTTACAGATGGCATGTGACCATGTTACCTGTCTGTCCTCACAAAGTCACTGGCAGAGGTGTTGTAACTCCTCCCACCCATTTTACAGTCGAGGCAGCTGAGATTCTAATAGATCATGAAGTCACAGAGAGTGAACGGAGAATTGGGATTCAACTCTAGGTCGACCCAGAACCCTTTCCAGCAAAGCAGAGCTTTCCATGCTATGCGGTCAAGCTCTTAAAGAAAGGTAAAATCAGTTTAGATGGTTTGGAACTGAAATGATTAAAATTAAAAAATGGAACAGATAAAACTAGAATAAAGTACAAAGGAAAACTAGAGTGCACCATGGGTGGTACGAACCAATACTATTTCATGAAACTTTATATATATATATATATATATATGTAAATATAGCAGAAGGAAATGGCAGCCCACTCTAAGGAAATAGCACCCCATGCCAGTGCTCTTGCCTGGAGAATCCCAGGGTCAGAGGAGCCTGGTGGCTCCTCATGAGGTCATAAGGTCATGAGGTCACAAAGAGTCAGACACAACTGAGCAACCACACACACACACACATATATTTATATGCACTGTCTTATATTACATACATACACATGTCTACAGTATTGTATTGTGGTATAAAATGCATTTCTTACTGTGTATAATAGTCAACTTTTGAAAAACACTGCTAGAGCTCCCATAGAGCATATTCAGGAGATGAGTTTTCACCTTTCCTTCAAGATTTTACTCCTATCAGTTGCTGTTCCCACTAGAGTTGTCTGTAAACCCAATGTATTTTCTGTCTTTATTATCTATCTCCATCACTTTTAGTTTGACCTGATTAACTTCAGCTCAATTCAATTCATATGCAATGCCTTCAACCCTATCCAGCATTAGAGTAGCAAAATTTAAGTGCCTGCTTTGGGTCAGCCCCTCATGATGCAAAGAAATAAATGTATGTTTACTAGTGAAATATCTGAAATTCTGTTTCTTTGTCCAAAATACAAACTTAGTCCCTTGAGTTTTTCTAAGAAGACAGCACATCTCATTATTCTGGAGTTTGCCTTTCCTGGCCATTTTTGTGACCTGGAATTCAGCATAAAGTTAGAGTGCTGGGTTTGGGGGCGACCAGGTTCACATTCAGAAGCAGGATGTGAATAGCGCTTCGGGAAACGCCAGTGCACACAGAAAATACCCAGAGCAGCACAGGCAAGCAGCCACACTCCTGTATTGTCTAAAGCTTCCTGATCTAGTAAAGCTAGTGTTCTTAAAAGTTTAGGCTTGAGGAAGAACTATGTTATGTTGTAGCAGGAAAACTTGCGTAGGTCTAGAGTGGGCAGGTGGAGACATGGGGGCACATTCATAGCTGGAGAGGTGCACTCAAATGGTCACCAGGTATCCTTTCCCAAAAAGATCTGCTAGACTTCCCAAGAAGAAAAATGCAAAGAAATTTAAGACTAAGCATTCAGCTCTCATCTATTTTCTTGTTGGAAGTAAGATTATGAAAGAAAGATGGCAACCAAAGTGAAGTCACTCAGTCGTGTCCGACTCTTTACGACCCCATGGACTACAGCCTATCAGGCTCCTCTGTCCATGGGATTTTCCAGGCAAGAGTACTGGAGTGGGGTGCCATTGCCTTCTCCAGGAGTCCTTGGCAACAATGGACACCCTTAAACTCAGAAAACCATGTTACTAATAAGATGAGGACCCTCATGGGCTGGTAGAGTCAGGGCACCAGGGGTCCATGACTGCCAGCTCTTGTGTAGTGACAGGAAAGCACGTTGTGCCCATGGTGAGAGTTAGCATGCACAGTGCGTGGGGCTTCCCTGGTGGTTCAGATGGTAAAGAATTGGCCTGCAGAGCAGGAGACCCAGGTGGCATCCCTGGGTCAGGAAGACTCCCTGGAGAAGGGACTGGCTACCCACTCCAGCATTCTTGCCTGAAGATAGCAAAGCCTGCCTACAATGTGGGACACCCAGGTTTGATCCCTGGGTCAGGAAGATCTTCTGGAGAAGGATATGGCACCCCACTCCAGTACTCTGGCCTGGGAAATCCCATGGACTGAGGAGTGTGGTAGGCTACAGTCCGTGAGTCCCAAAGAGTCGGCCATGACTGAGCGACTTCAGTTTCACTTTCAGGCTTTAGTGTTTTTTGTTTTTGTTTTTTAACCAAGTAATCACTCATGAACCAGTGACTGTGCTAAGTGTTTTCCATGTGTAATTGCATCCTGTCATTTTAACTATTATTGCATTTTACAGATGAGAATACAAAGGCCCAGGAAGGTTAAGGTCAAGGTCACATAGCTGGTACTTGCTACAACCAATGTTCAGATCCAAGTTTGTAGGTCTTCAGAGCATATTTTGGGCACTTGAGTATTGAATATTTAATATAGCATTTGACATTTGTGGCAACCCCGAGGGCTAGACAAGCTAGATAGCACTAACTCCATTAGCCCCATTCAGAGCTCAAAGCATGAGAAAACCTGGGATGCGTGTCAGCTCAGCTACTTGCTAACTGGGCAATATCGTGAAATTCACCTCCCCTTCCTAGGCCCCAGTTTCCCTCCTCCCAGTGGCGCTGGTTGGACCCGGTAGCATCTAAAGCTTCTTTCACTTTAATTTTCCTGGATTCAGGACCTTGTCCAGAGTCTCAGGGTTGATCAAAAGCAGGGATAGATCTCAAAACAATCTCTTGTTCCCCAGGTCTAAGCACTGCTCCCCTTCTTTGCCCACCATGATGAGCTTCTCTCTACATTAAATCTCTGGTTTTTCCCCTCCAGTTTTGTAGCTACCTATGAATTTAAAATACAAAATGAATGTAGGAATCTGGGTAGGAAAATAAAAGAACTCAACCTTAAATCATTGAGGTAGAAAAAATTTATATTTATCTATAAATCTATCTTGAGTTAGGGAAGGCCTGGAATTTGATATCAAACTAACCACTCCAAACATAATTGGCTTTGGAAATTCATATTCTAAGCATTGTTATTGAACAAATGACTCCACAAATTCCAGTGAGCTATTCCTTTTCTATTTGCCTATCCTAAATCTCTTAACACATTTCCATCGTCCCAGAAGAAATACACATATTTAAATTCTCATCAATCTTACATGTAGGAACTATTATTAATCCCCATTTTACAGATAAGTAAACGGAGGCCAGAGACTTTCCCAGGGACACAGCTGATAAGAGGGAAGATTTGGTCCTGAATCCTGGTAACTGACCATTTAACATCAACTTTTTAAAAATTAATTAATTTATTTTAATTGGAGGCTAATTACTTTACAATATTGTAGTAGTTTTTACCACATAGCATCAACTTTTGACCACTCTCTGCTGCTTGAGAAGTATTCTGATTTGTCTGTATTTTCCCTCTCAGGAACAGTGGGACTTTTATTGTACCAATGATGAAATATGTTTCATGTTCCTCTGTTGTGGGCACCCAGCATACTCAGGATCAGACTTGAAGGGGTTCATACTGTGGATCAGACTTGAAGGGGTTAACTGCTCCTGTGCACATCCCTGACTTGAAAGGGTTAACTTGGTGAAAGCAGGACTCACAATGGCCCAGGAAAGGGCCTTGCCCTCTGGCGTTTCTCCCTATCAGCCAGTGCTGAACCAAATATGATGCATTAAATATGAATTCCCCTCTCCAGACAGGGGAGGGAGGAATAAATTAGCAGTTTGGGATTAACATATATAAAACAGTAAATATAAAATAGATAACCAGCAAGGACCTACTATATAGCACAAGCAATTATATTTAGGATCTTGCAATAATCTGCAAGGGAAAAGAATCTGAAAAAGAATATATAAACACGTATACATGTATACTATACATATATACATGCACATATATATGCATACATATATGTGTATACTATACATATATATATGCGTGTGTGTGTGTGTGTGTGTGTGTGTGTGTGTATGCATGCATGGTGTTTAGTCTCTAAGTCGTGTATGACTCTTCATGACCCCATGGACTGCAGCATGTCAGGCTTCCCTATCTTTCACTGTCTCCTGGAGTTTGCTCAAATTTGTGTCCATTGAGTCAGTGATGCCCTCTAACCCTCTAATCCTCTGCTACCATCATAACATGTATACATATATATGTATACATAAATATACATATATGTATGTAATTGGATCACTTTATTGTACAACTGAAACAAATACAACATTATAAACCAACTAATTTCAATAAAAAAGAAAAAATACTGATTTTTGTTGTTTTAATAGAGTGCTAAATAAATTAATTTTCTCCTAAAAAATAGTTCATTCTGCTCTCCGGTGAAATGAATCCATGGTGATGAGATTGAGCTGCTGACTGCCCATGAAATTCTCGCAGTGTGATGGAAGAGGAGCCGAGGGAGCCCTGTATTTCCACTCTGCTCTGCCCTACCTGCTGATAGGGACCACAGAAGCAGTGAGGGACATTTGTTTTCAGCTCGCATACATTTGCTTCAAAGGTGGAAGCTTCTGTGATGCCACCATCGGCCTCTGTCCCTGCCTGGAAGGGTTTCACACGCCCATCACAGTTTTCCTCAGGTAGGACCTGAAGCTTCCCTGTGGTCTTCCCCTGATGCACTGTGCCTGGGGAGTGATGTGCTCCCTAAGGTTCTGTCAATATGACCCCACTGATA
The DNA here is from genome assembly GCA_006408675.1 of Madoqua kirkii. Classification (NCBI taxonomy): domain Eukaryota; kingdom Metazoa; phylum Chordata; class Mammalia; order Artiodactyla; family Bovidae; genus Madoqua; species Madoqua kirkii. The sequence goes on along the minus strand of SJYC01117997.1, from coordinate 20,924 downwards.
CCCCTAGACACTCTCTCCAGCCAACTCTCTCCTCTGTGGTCTGGCGCCTAGAGGGCCTCAGAGCCTCAGCTACCATCAGCGCCCGCCAGGGCCCCCCAGCTTAGTCAGTGAATGGTCACACCCTCTATCTGGTCAGCGGAGCCAGGGGCCGGACATAGCTTTCCTCTCTCCCTCCCTGTTGTTCTACACTCAGTTACTCAATGGGGCCCCTCCAGTCCATCTGTACATGTCTCCCCGATACTTCTCCACCTCTTGGTCTCCACCACCAAGGTCTAGTTCTGATCTGATCTCCCTGTCACCAAACTTCATTGGAATCCACTCTCCTATGGCAGCCTGTGTGATCTTTTCACCTGCTACACATGTCACGTTCTTCTCCTGCCAGAGACTTCAGTGGCTCCCCAAAGGCTCGGACCTGACATCTGTGGTTCTGTGCAACTTGGCCCCGCCTCTCTCTATCCAGCTTGCTCGGGGCACCCACCTAGACCTCCTGTCCTTGCCCCGTCTCTTCTACAGTCCACACACACGTGGGATTCTGACCTCTGTGGATGCTTTGCTTTCTCAAGCCCCTGGGGCCTGTCAAGCTCTCCTGCTCTCCCGGGACCTGTCAAGCTCTCCTGCTCTCCCGGGACCTGTCAAGCTCTCCTGCTCTCCCGGGGCCTGTCAAGCTCTCCTGCTCTCCCGGGGCCTGTCAAGCTCTCCTGCTCTCGTGTGTGGTGCGCCCTTTGCCTGAAAGCCCTGAACTCTCACTTTCTGTCCTGGCAACTCCGGGGGACTTGGACCCTCTTTGCTTTCCACAGACACGAGCAGTTCCATCCTCTGAGCTCCTCCAGGCTTCCATCAGCCTTGTATCATCCCGTAGTCAGCTTCTGTTTTCTAGCCTGCTTCCTCTACTAAACGTGCTCCCCAATTAATTAATAAGGCTTTGCCTTAGTCATCTGGAGAGTCACAGACTGACTCAGCATTGGAAACTGGCCGAGGGAGGCCATGGGGTGAGGCTTTGTGGAAAAAGCCAGTCCCTAGGAGTACAGTCCACGAGACCCTGCTTTTCTAACGCCCCAGCTCCTGCCAGATGTTTTCTTTTTTCTCTGCAGCTGTGGAGGGGGAGGACAGTAGCAGGGATATATACTTTGTGAGAATTGTGTGGTAGTTTTATCTGTAGCATGGAGCTAAATGTCGTGTTTATATAAAACAAGAAGAAAAACAAGCTGAAATGGTTAGACTAAATGTATGAAGCTACAAGGGTTCTCTTAAATGTACTTGTCAAAATAAAGCATAAAATCCTCATGTTAAATGTTTAAGGCAGGCAAGTTTGAATTAATTTATAGCAAAGCAACTATGTATGTATGATAACTTGGGGGAAATAAATTAATCTCTGATTTGTTTTTCCCTAGTTTCTAGAATCAATTGTGAAAATATCTTCACATTTCAGGGCTTATATCAGCCTCTTAAAAACAAGATATTTTAAAGTAAGCTGGAAAATGGGTACTTTTCATATATTGTTGATGAGTATATAATTTGGAGTAATTTTTCTAGAAGGTGATTTAGTGATTTGTATCAAACATATTGCCTTGGAAATACCTTTGATCTAGAAATTTTGCTTCTAAGATCATACCCTAAGGAAGTAATGAGACAATGAATGAAAGGAGAATATAAAGATTTTAATCACATAGAAAAAAAATACTAAGAAGAAACTTGGTTATTTCAATTCAGTGGGCAAATATGTATCCATTAAAAATTCTGGGTAAGACAAGCTACATGGGTGGTCACACTATAATTTATGAGAAAAGTGGATCATAAAGTAATATTATAGTTTGTTCCCTTTTCTGATAATATAATCAGTATGGCTCTGTAGCTATAGATATAAGTTGGAAACATATAGACCCAACTGTTAGTGATCATAATGATGATGACAGAAAAAATAACAAAAACCTCTGTCCCTGTCATGGACTGTTGGCCAGGGGCTAGGCTAGTATTTCTGCCCATTCCCCTCCAACAAGAGAACATTCTAAGGCAGAAACAGCACAAAGGTGAAGGTGAAGGTGAAGTTGCTCAGTCGTGTCCAACTCTTTGCGACCCCGTGGACTGTAAGTTACTAGGCTTCTCTGTCCATGGGATTCTCCAGGCAAGAATACTGGAGTGGATTGCCAATTCCTTCTCCAGAAACAGCACAAAGTGATGCCCAAATCACTTGATCTGAGATAAGGAATACGCCAAACATGAGCTGGATGCAGTGCAAGTCTTCAGCTGGGCCACTGCCAAGGTGAGAGGCAGGAGGACCTGGTCAGGGTCAGGTCTAGGGGACTTGGAGTCTCACACTTGGATTTAAATCCCAGGGCAGTGTGCCATTCTGCTCACTCTGCACTGCCTCAATGAGTCTCTTTTTTCACCTGAAAATAAGAGATGATAACACACTCCCTTTGTACTAGACACCCCAAGGCCTCCGTGCTTTGTTCAGGGATGGGAAAGCGACAAAATAGTACAGTGAAACCCCGTATTATGACCTGTTGAAACTATGGGAGGAATAAGCTGGAGAAATCAAAACAGAGGTGAAAGATGGAGAGAACAGAATCTTGCTGGCATTATTTTAACCCTAGAACTAATTATGTCTGAACCAGTAAAACCTACTCCTATTTATTTCTATGAACCAGTAAATTCTGCTTTACTGTTTAAGCCGTTTTGAGTTGGATCTGTTACTTGCAGCTAGAGGACCTCTGACTCATCCATAATTTCTCATGGCTACTGGGGGACAGAATCAGCTATATTGTTAATGCAAAATGAAAATGCAGGGCACATGGATGAAAAAAGTATTAATATGTAAAATTTCCAGACTCTGGGAGAACAGCATTAAACAAAACATGGGACCCTCCTAAGCACAGGGCCCTTTGTAAATATATAGATCTCATCAAATAAACTAACATCTGCATATTGGTTAAGAAACCCCACAGCATGTAGCAAGCATTCGGGACATTGATGTCTCTTATCATTATGGCCAGGCCAGAAGACCTTATGAGAATCCCTGGGACCAGATTTATGAAGTTATGGACAAGAACTGAGCAGCCTGGGTTGGATTCAAAGAGCAACAAATGATCATTTGTTGAGAGAGAGACAGAGTCTGATTGATCAACTGGAAAGATCATTTCAGCTGCTGTGGAGAAGCTGGATGAGTGCAAGTCTTCAGCTGGGCCACTGCCAAGGTGAGAGGCAGGAGGACCTGGTCAGGGTCAGGTCTAGGGGACTTGGAGTCTCACACTTGGATTTAAATCCCAGGGCAGTGTGCCATTCTGCTCACTCTGCACTGCCTCAATGAGTCTCTTTTTTCACCTGAAAATAAGAGATGATAACACACTCCCTTTGTACTAGACACCCCAAGGCCTCCGTGCTTTGTTCAGGGATGGGAAAGCGACAAAATAGTACAGTGAAACCCCGTATTATGACCTGTTGAAACTATGGGAGGAATAAGCTGGAGAAATCAAAACAGAGGTGAAAGATGGAGAGAACAGAATCTTGCTGGCATTATTTTAACCCTAGAACTAATTATGTCTGAACCAGTAAAACCTACTCCTATTTATTTCTATGAACCAGTAAATTCTGCTTTACTGTTTAAGCCGTTTTGAGTTGGATCTGTTACTTGCAGCTAGAGGACCTCTGACTCATCCATAATTTCTCATGGCTACTGGGGGACAGAATCAGCTATATTGTTAATGCAAAATGAAAATGCAGGGCACATGGATGAAAAAAGTATTAATATGTAAAATTTCCAGACTCTGGGAGAACAGCATTAAACAAAACATGGGACCCTCCTAAGCACAGGGCCCTTTGTAAATATATAGATCTCATCAAATAAACTAACATCTGCATATTGGTTAAGAAACCCCACAGCATGTAGCAAGCATTCGGGACATTGATGTCTCTTATCATTATGGCCAGGCCAGAAGACCTTATGAGAATCCCTGGGACCAGATTTATGAAGTTATGGACAAGAACTGAGCAGCCTGGGTTGGATTCAAAGAGCAACAAATGATCATTTGTTGAGAGAGAGACAGAGTCTGATTGATCAACTGGAAAGATCATTTCAGCTGCTGTGGAGAGAATGAATTTTGAGTGGGGAAAAGGGAGGGGAGCATGGAAGCTGGGCCAGTTAGCAGGCTGGTGCAGTTGTTCAGCTGCTTTGGGCCAAAGAGGAGTACAGAGATGGGAAGCAGTGAACTGATTCAGCAGACGTTGTTATCTTGGTTAGGAGTGTGACGGGGAAGGGGAGACTCAGGGGTGACATCTAGTTTGGGCTGAGCTCTATTCAGGGATGAGCCATGCTGGCATCAAGCAAAGATGGCTTCAGAGTCAAAACAAGGCCACTGGGGCTTTGTTTGCTCCATCTCTGGGGTTTGCTGGTGCTGTTTGGTGAGCAAGACAGAAGGAGGCCTGACTCTAGGCTGCTCTGTGTTATTACTATGCATATTTCCCTCAACTTTCACAATAGCCCCACAGAATGGGGGGCTTTTAACGTTTTTTTAAATTGAGGTATAGTTGATTAGTAATTTGTTAGTTTCAGGTGTACAGCAAAGTGATTCAGTTTTGTATACATATATGTATATTCAGATAGATATATATATATCTATATATATGTGTAATATATATACACATATATATTCTTTTTCCATATTCTTTTCCCTTATAGGTTACTGCAAGATACTGAGTATAGATCCCTGTGCTATACCAGTAGGTCCTTGTTGTTTATCTATTTTATATATAGCAGTATGTATATGTTAATCCCAAACTTCTAATTTTTCCCTCTCTCTTTCCCCTTTGATAACCATATGTTTGTTTTCTATTTTTGTGGGCTTATTTCCACTTTGTATATAAGTTCATTTGTATCCATTTTAAAGATTCCATATATAAGTGATATCATACAGTGAAATATTACTCATTATTATAAAGGGTGAAATAATGCCTTTTGCAGCACTTGGATGGACCTAGACATTATGAGGCTAAGTGAAGTAAGCCAGAAAAAGACAAATACTTTTCACCATTTTCCAAAAGGGAAAATGAATAAAAATTTGTTAGCACAGGTGACAAATGGGACAGCCTGGGAGAGGTTTTGCTAGGTTCCAAAGCCCCCAACAACCCTCCAGTGCTACCCAGGGCATGTTGAGCTCTTTCCCTCTTCAATCATCACCTGGAAAAACATGGAGCTTTAAGTCTATGGAGGTGGAGCAGGAAGAACTCAGGCTGGCTATCTGCCCTCTGCATGGGATCCTGGTTTCTAGGACTCCTCTCTGCGTAAATTTGGGCAAGTGACTTTTCTCTCCATGTCTCAGTTTTCCCTTCTGTTAGTGGGATGTCGATGACCTTTCCCTCTTTGCATGGTGACTAGATGATTACATAGGACTGTGGTTGCCAGCAACTCTGGGACCTGGAGGGTGCTGCTCTGATGGTGGCAGATATCAGCATTCTGAGATCCTACAAATGCCTTTCTGCTATTGCTCTGCTTCATGCATCAGTGAAACAATGCAAGGTTGGTTGTCATCAGAGGGAGAGCACAGTGTGATGCTTAAAAGAGGATACATGCAATGACAACTGAGCTCAGGGTACAAATTCAGCCACTTCTCAGAGGAGAGAGACAGTTAAGTGCATAGCCCCTGATGATGGCGGGCTGCCTGGATTTAGATTTTGGCTCTGATGTTTCCCAGTGATAGTCGCATAATCTCTTTGTGCCTCAGTTTGCTCATCTGTAAAATGGGTATAGGAATAATGCCTAGCATAAAGCATTATTTTGAGGGTTAAATGAAAAGATGCATATGGAGTACTTAGTACAGTGCTGGTCACATGACAATGCTTGTACCCTAGCTGCAAGGGAAGCTGGAAAAGCTCACTGGAGACATGAAAGCATATCTCCACACAAAGAAATGTAGGCAGAAGCACTACTTTTAAATGTTAATAGAAGCACTTTCCATAATAGCCCAAACCTTGAAATGATCCAGATGTTCATCAGCTGGTGATTGGTAAATAAAATGAGATAGTTTCATAAACAGAATACTATTCACCAATAAAAAGGCAGATGAATAAACCTCAAAAAAGTTATGCAAATGAAGGCTCAGCCAAAAAGAACCACAGAGTGTCTGATTTCATTCATGCGGAATGTCCAGAAAAGGGAAATCTAGAGACAGAAATCAGGTCAGTGGTTGCCTGGGGCTGGAACAAGAGTGGAGCTTGAACACACATTCTCATGAAATTCCATTTCTGGAATGATGGGAATTTTCTAAAAATTGGACTGTGGTGAGGGATGCATATCTCTGTAAATTTTCTAAAAATCACTGAGCTGTAATTTAAAATGTGTGAAGTTTATCGTTTGCAAATTATATCTCAAGAAAGCTATTTAAAAGTAAATTGCGTTGGGGGGGGTGCATTCAAGATTCAGGCAAGGGAGTTTTCTAACTAGAAAGAGACTTTGAAGGTTCTAGAAAGGTATTAAGAATGGTAAATGCCCACTACATGTCTCATCTTTATGACAATCTCATGACATTGGTCTCTTCACACATGAGTCTATTACTTCAGGTGTGTCTGACTCCATGTGACCTAAGGACTATAGCCCTCCAGGCTCCTCTGTCCATGGGCTTCTCCAGGCAAGAATACTGGTGTGAGCTGCCATGCCCTCCTCCAGGGGATCTTCCTGACCCAGGGATCGAACCCTGTGACTCTTATGTCTCCTGCATGGGCAGTTTCTTTACCACTAGTACCACCTGGTAAGCTCTAGTCTCTTCATAACTTCCGGTAAATGAGGAAACTGAGGCTCCAAAAGTAAGCTTTTAAAAAATAATCTTTTGAAAGAAGATATTCAGGGAGCCCCCACCAAGAAGCTCATCATCACATTAATACTTCTTTTTGAAAAAATTGAAGTATAGTTGATTTACAGTGTTATGTTAATTTTTGCTGAACAGCAAAGTAACTCAGTTATATGCATGTAGATTCCTTTTCTTATATCTTTTTCCATTGTGATTTATCCCAGGAGATTGAATGTAGTTCTTTTTGCTATATGGTAGGAACTTGATGTTTATGCATTCTAAATTCTTACGTTTTTTAAAAGACCTTTAACTCTCTAAGTCTCAATGTCCTCATCTGATAATGGGAGTCAGAAAGAATAAGAGAAATAACTAGTTTAAAATAGAGGGTTGACACAGAGCAAAGTATTAAAATACAAGGCATCATAATCTAAACTCCCTATTTAAAGCTTCTTCATAAACATTTATCTTTAGAAGTTAATATTAGCTCTAAAATTCATTGAATTTTTTAAAAGCATGGCTATTTATCTCTGAAAGGTACATGGTCTCGACTCCAGTGACAGCTTCTCAATGTGAAGGAAAGTTCTGTTGCACCCAAATGAACACAATGGAATGGCTATGTACAGTCAGCACCGTGTCAGAATTGGAATCAATATTTGCAATATGGGATAAAACAACATGGAATTAAGTTCAGCAATTATAATCAAATGCATTCTAATCATAAAGGAGATAATGAAAGAAAAATATATGTTACCACCAAAGATGTGTTTCTCGAGAGGCTTATTTTCAGTAAATATTGTAAAAGATTTACCTGGTCTTAATGATTTAATGATTTTTGAGAGTTGAACAATTACCCAGCTATAACAGCGGGGCAGAGAGCTGTCCATGCATCTGAGCTGCCTCAGTTGCATCCTTTATCTCTTTCCTGGAGCTGGGATCCTGCCTCCTCCCTGGACACCCTCTTCACAGGCTTCCTCATTAAACCCCTAGAGTCAGCATATTTACACACACACTTAATTAGCTCTTTCCTCTCAGGAGTTCCAACTGTTTTCAGGGTGAAGTCTAAATCAGTCATCAATACTCATGGCCCTGTCTTTGTGCTTTCTGCTGTCATATTAGACTGGCCTCTAAATTCCTGATTCATAGCTTCTCAGGTCTGTTAATCAGCATTTGCTCTGTAACAAGCTTCCCTCAAATCTCAGTGATGCACAGCAATGCGTGTGGTCGTGTGCTCTCAGATCTGTGAATCGGCTATGGTTCTGATGACTTCAGCTCAACTTGGTTCCTAGCAAGTGAGTTGGGTTCAGGTCTTTTCCATGTGTCCCCTTAACTTGGGACCCAGGCTGAAAGAACAGTGGTTCCTTGGAGCATGCTTTCTCCTGGAAGAACATATTACTGAACCCAGGTTGGCTGCTTGCCGGGGTTCAGAAGCCAATAATTTGAGAAACAAGTGTCTGGAGAAAGAAAAGATGCTTCGACCAGGAAAGCTGGCAGTCAGGGGAAATGGGGAACTTGTGTCCAGGGACCAACTCTGAAGATTCTGCTCAGTCATGACGTTTTTAAAGGGAAATTGGGGAAGAAGCTAAGTGAATCACCAAGGCAGGAGGTTGGGTTCTGCATTACTGTCCTTTGTGTGTGGTCGGGCTGACTCTTTCTTCAGATGTTATTTTGCATGCTGTTGCGAGTAGAGCTAGTCATTTTTTCTAATGACTTCTTTTTATCTAAGAAAAGAATCAACATGTTAGACAAGGCATGGTATGTATTCAGGGGAGCAATATATTCAGGTATATATTCAAGATCACACATGTTGCTGTGCATCAGTGAGATTTGAGGGAAGCTTGTTACACAGCAAATGCCGATTAACAGACCTAAATAAGAAGCTATGAATCAGGAATTTAGAGGCCACTCTAATATGACAGCAGGAAGCACAAATTGCCTGGTGATCTCATACAGTTAGGTTCTTTTAAGGTTACAAGGGAATAGAAATGAGCAAACAGTAAAGGTGCAAGAGATCTGCTTTCAAGCACAAAAGGCTGAGTGAAATTTCCAAGCACATTTCAAGCCTGTATGGAATGTTGCATATCACATCTGTTCTCATTCTATTGGCTCAGAAACACTCAACCTACCAAAAGGCCTGCAAAGAATCTGGGTCCTTAATCCTGTTACAGGAAAGAGTGGGAGACCTGGGCCCAGGTTTCCAACCTACCATACCAAGGAAACCGAGATTAGCAAATTCAACTCTTGATCATTAGGTTTCCCATCTTTAAGTGGGGCTGTTGACACCATGCAGAGTTAAGATAGAAATAAATAAGGCAATGAAGGGAAAGTACGATTTAAGCAATGAAGAACAGCACAGTATTTGTTGCTGTTCATACAACAGACTCTAGGTCTCATGGTTTTTTCCTCCGCACCACAATATTTTCATTGCAGTGCATAACTATAAAAGAGTAAAGAAATATTTCCCAAAGTGCCTTAACACCATTGCTTTGGCAAGAATTGTTTTGCTGCCCCCTAAGTTACTCAATATGCCTGCAAATTTGGAAAACTCAGCAGTGGCCACAGGACTGGAAATGGTCAGTTTCATTCCAGTCCCTAAGAAAGGTAATGCCAAAGAATGCTCAAACTACCGCACAATTGTATTCATCTCACACTAGTAAAGTAATGCTCAAAATTCTCCAAGCCAGGCTTCAGCAGTACATGAACTGTGAACTTCCTGATGTTCAAGCTGGTTTTAGAAAAGGCAGAGGAGCCAGAGATCAAATTGCCAACATCTGCTGGATCATGGAAAAAGCAAGAGAGTTCCAGAAAAACATCTATTTCAGCTTTGTTGACTATGCCAAAGCCTTTGACTATGTGGATCACAATAAACTGTGGAAAATTCTGAAAGAGATGGGACTACCAGACCACCTCACCTGCCTCTTGAGAAATCTGTATGCAGGTCAGGAAGCAAGAGTTCAAACTGGACATGGAACAACAGACTGGTTCCAAATAAGAAAAGGAGTACATCAAGGCTGTGCATTGTCACCCTGCTTATTCAACTTATATGTAGAGTACATCATGAGAAACGCAGGGCTGGATGAAGTACAAGTTGGAATCAAGATTGCCGGAAGAAATATCAATAACCTCAGATATGCAGATGACACCACCCTTATGGCAGAAAGTGAAGAGGAACTTCACTTGATGAAGCCTCTTGATGAAAGTGAAAGAGGAGAGTGAAAAAGTTGGCTTAAAGCTCAACATTCAGAAAACAAAGATCATGGTATCTGGTCCCATCACTTCATGGAAATAGATGGGGAAATAGTGGAAACAGTGTCAGACTTTATTTTGGGGGGCTCGAAAATCAGTGCAGGTGGTGACTGCAGCCATGAAATTAAAAGACACTTAGTCCTTGGAAGAAAAGTTATGACCAACCTAGGTAACATATTTAAAGGCAGAGATATTACTTTGCCAACAAAGGTCCATCTAGTCAAGGCTATGGTTTTTCCAGTGGTCATGTGTGAATGTGAGAGTTGGACTGTGAAGAAAGCTGAGTGCTGAAAAATTGATGCTTTTGAATTGTGGTGTTGGAGAAGACCCTTGAGAGTCCCTTGTACTGCAGGGTGATCCAACCAGTCCACCCTAAAGGAGATCAGTCCTGGGTGTTCATTGGAAAGACTGATGTTGAAGCTGAAACTCCAATACTTTGGCCACCTGATGCAAAGAGGTGACTCATTGGAAAAGACCTTGATGCTGGGCGGATTGAGGGCAGGAGGAGAAGAGGATGACAGAGGATGAGATGGCTGGATCGCACACGGACTGGATCCACATGAGTCTGAGTGAACTCCGAGAGTTGGTGATGGACAGGGATGCCTGGCGTGCTGCAACTCATGGGACTGCGAAGAGTTCGATACAACTAAGTGACTGAACTGAGCTGAACTGAAGCTAGTTGCTCTGGAAAAGGAAATGGCAAACCCACTCCAATATTCTTGCCTGGAGATTTCTATGGACAGAGAAACCCAACAGGCTCCAGTCCATGGGGTCACAACTAGTTGGTCAGGACTGAAGCAACTTAACGTAACATAAGCTAGAACTGCGAAGAGTTCGATACAACTAAGTGACTGAACTGAGCTGAACTGAAGCTAGTTGCTCTGGAAAAGGAAATGGCAAACCCACTCCAATATTCTTGCCTGGAGATTTCTATGGACAGAGAAACCCAACAGGCTCCAGTCCATGGGGTCACAACTAGTTGGTCAGGACTGAAGCAACTTAACGTAACATAAGCTAGTTCCTGGAGAAGGCAATGGCACCCCACTCCAGTATTCTTGCCTGGAAAATCCCATGGATGGAGGAGCCTGGTAGGCTGCAGTCCATGGGGTCGCAAAGAGTAGGACATGACTGAGCGACTTCCCTTTCACTTTTCACTTTCATGCATTGGAGAAGGAAATGGCAACCCACTCTAGTGTTCTTGCCTGGAGAATCCCAGGGATGGGGGAGCCTGGTGGGCTGCCGTCTATGGGTCACACAGAGTTGGACACGACTGAAGTGACTTAGCAGCAGCAGCCAGTATTCTTGCCTGGAGAATTCCATAGACAGAGGAGCCTGGTGGACTATAGCCCATGAAGTTGCAAAAGTCTTGGACACAACTGAGCGATTGGACAGGACATGACTTGCACTCACTTTCAACCCAGTCCTCAGCCTTCCCAGGTGGCTAGTGGTTGAGAACCTGCCTGCCTCTAAAGGAAATATGAGAGATGCAGGTTCAATCCCTGAGTCAGGAAGATCCCCTGGAGCAGGGCAAGGTAAACCACTCTAGTATTCTTGGCTGGAGAATCCTATGGACAGAGGAGCTTGGTGGGCTACAGCCCATGCTTTGAAAAGAGTTGGACACGACTGAAGGGACTTAACAGGCACACATGCAATCTAGTCCTCTGTTTTCTGGTAACAATACCTTGATACTCCTTTGAGAAACCAGAAAACACTCCTCCCTCACTGTCACTTCATGAGGTCAGTGAAGGCTGTTTATCTACAACTATAGCTCCAAAAATGGATTCATAACCCAGGTCTGTCTGGTCTGAGAGCCTGAGATGTCTTAGTATTATAATTGGGTCTGCAGTGAGCACACATCACAAGCCTTGCTAATTAAAGCCAAGCCAGGACTATTGCTGGAGCTATTTAGAAAGAGGCATTGCTTTATAAACTTGGCATTTGCAAGCTAGTAGACAAACTTGGAGATGCTAAGGGGTTGTCTTGCTACCCTATGGGGGTTGAATAAAGTCAACACAGATGAAAGCAGAATGAAGCAATGATGAGAGCCAACTTTCTGAGTACACTGACTGAGTATCTGGAAACAGCCATCCCCTAAAATAACCATATGTCTGGCCTTTCTGTTACATGAGTCAATGCTTTCTTTTTCTTTTTTTTTTTTTTTTTTTTTTTTTTAAGGCACTTTGAGTTGGATTTCTGTTAAAAGAAAGCTGACTAATACAGAAATGGAAAAGCTCCAGAGCAAATATAAAACACATATCCAGGCTTCCCACTGATCACTTGGGTGAGCCTAATCAGATGTAAGAGAACTCTTGCACGCTGTATGAGTTCTGTTGTTGTTGTCCACTTGCTAAGTTGTGTCCAGCTCTTTGTGACTCCATGGACTGCAGCATTCCAGGCTTCAGTCACGGCCTCACTGTCTCCTGGAGTTTGCTCAAACTGGTGTGCACTGAGTCAGTGATGCCATCCAACCATCTCATCCTGTCATCCCCTTCTCCTCTTGCCCTCAATCTTTGCCAGCATCAGGGTCTTTTCTAATGAGCTGTCCCTTCATATCAGGTGCCCCCAAAGGAGTTCCCTCCCACTGTTTGTCACTTGGAATCACCTTTGACATGGAAAGGGAGGTAAGAAATGGAAAGGATGTGTGGGGCCCCACACGTGGCTTATCTTCAGAGATCTAAGTCCCCAGTGGACAGCCTCAGAAGAGGTAACTTCATCTCCTGAAATGCTAACCCCATCTACATTAGCTAATGATGACACCTGTCTCCCTCTCTCCGGCTGGCAAGTGCTTCCACCACTTGACCTAGGGACCTCCTGCCCAGGCTGAAGCCTTTCTTAAAACCCTCTGTTGGCCCTGCCTCCTATCTATTGCTCCTGGCTAAGCCTTTTAGCACTGGGATTACATGGAATGGCCCAGAGGCTCCGTGGGCTCTGGAAACAGACAGAGCATGCACTCATGTGTTAAACCCCAGACCTATCACTTACCACCTGTATGACACTGAGCACGTCACTTAAACCCCTGAGTTTCAAGTCTCCTTTCTTTAAAACAGATACAGTAACATCTTTCTCCAAGGTTGTCGTGAGATTATAATGACATGGCGGGTAAAAGGGCTCTACATAGCATGCAGTAGGCATTCAGTACATGGTAGGCATGATCATTTTCATTTCTTTTTTCTTTCTTGCATTTTGTGCTATTTATTTGGTTTGCTGTCTGCCCTACTCAAGTGGACTGCAGGTAGGTGAGGGCAGGCATGAGTATGATGCTTCTTTGCATTCTTTATCTTTCTAGTAAGATCTCATCACAGAATGGTTTCTTAATAACCTGACTTGAGGGAGAATAGATGAAGAAAATGTGTGTACGTGATGACCTGAAGGAAAGAAGGTGGAGAAATGAGGCAGTCAGCCACTTACTAAGCCATCCTTGACTGAGCTCTTTCTCCGGATCAAACTTTTAGGGTAAAGTGATAGTGTTTGAGGAGCTCAGTCAAGTGGAGGAGACCAGGCGAAAGCCAGCAAGTGAAACTAGAGGGCTTCTCTTGGTTATAGATGATAGAAGTCTACCCCCACCATCCTGAACAAGAAGGAGGCATGTTAGATAGATGTTGATGTTTTCAACAGGTTTTAGGAAGGAAGGAGGGTGGGAAAAACTGAGTTGGCTCAGGACACTTTGTCTGGAGTGTTACTATTAACAAAGCCTCAGCCACCCTTCTACTTCCTAGGAGAAGTGTTCCTGTTACCAAAAGAGATGCTCTGACTGGCCCTGGGTTAAACATTCGCTTTCAGGGAGGTCAGAAGGCCCTCCCATGTCAGGATTTGGAGGCCATTTCTTGGGAAGGTGCATCTTTAAACAAGGCGGTCCCCAGAGAAATGGCTTCTACAGCATTCGGCACTAAGTAGAAATTTTCACACTGTCCTTGATCAGACATGAAGTAGAGGAGAGTCTCCAAAGAGAGGTGGTCACTGAGTGTGGCGACCTTGAGAGCAACTCATGAGATAATCCAGGCCAGCACACTCTCCCTGAAGGAGGAGGGGCTTAGTGGGGCTTAGAACTGGAACTCACAGAAGGCCCTGTGTGGCCAAATTTCCCCTCAGAGGATTGTTATAATCACAGTGGGAAAATGCCTCAAACAAACTGGCCTCCTGAGCATCTGAGTTGGTCAGGGAGGCTGGTTTAGGGTGTAGGGGCCACTTTCCCTTGAACTGGAGGCTTTCTATAATGTCAGGGAGGGACGGTTCAGTTCAGTTCAGTCGCTCAGTCATGTCCAACTCTGTGACCAGTCGCTCAGTCATGTCCGACTCTGTGACACCATGAATCACAGCACGCCAGGCCTCCCGGTCCATCACCAACTCCCGGAGTTCACCCAAACCCATGTCCATTGAGTTGGTGGTGCCATTCAGCCATCTCATCCTCTGTCGTCCCCTTCTCCTCCCACCTTCAATCTTTCCCAGCATCAGAATCTTTTCAAATGAGTCAGCTCTTCGCATCAGGTGGCCAGAGTATTGGAATTTCAGCTTCACCATCAGTCTTTCCAATGAACACCCAGGTGTGATCTCCTTTAGGATGGACTGGTTGGATCTCCTTGCAGTCCAAGGAACTCTCAAGAGTCTTCTCCAACACCACAGTTCAAAAGCATCAATTCTTCAGCACTCAGGTTTCTTCACAGTCCAACTCTCACATCCATACATGACCACTGGAAAAACCATAGCCTTGACTAGATGGACCTTTGTTGACAAAGTAATGTCTCTGCTTTTTAATATGCTGTCTACAAGGAGGGACAATGGTAGGGGAAAACAAGTTAGAGTCAAAAATGTGGGTTCTAGTTCAACTTAGCCACTTATCAGTTATACAATGATAAGGAAAATTTCTCTAGAAGGCTCAGTTATCACATCTGCGAAGTGGAAGAAATCATATTTATTTCTCTGGCTGGATGTACAGGTTAAGGCAGAAGATGTGTTTGAAACCATCTAGCAAGAATTGGCAGGACCAGGAGACCCATCCATATCCATGAGTTTCCTTTTACGTTGTACTTTTGCTTGCTGTGCTGTTCCCAGAATCCTAATAACCCTTTGATGGATGAGTTTTGGGAAGAGTCCATAATAGCAACATTCAGTTGCCAGGAACTCAGTGACCCTTCATGTTTCAGTGACCCTTTCATAATCCTGGGGACTGGCTGGGAGGGAGGCTTCCATACATGTGGTGAGTGGAGCTTGTTCTATTTACAGCTTTCACTCTTGATAATTGCACATTTTTTGTGTTATTTTTAAATTTTTTCATGCATGGGCCCATGGACCCCTTACTCCTGGCTGTGCCCACTTTTTCTGGCCAAGTCTTTTTCGATGCCTAATCTCAGGAATTCCAGCAAAGAAACTGCTGCAAGGCATTACTCCAGTCTCAGGAGGAAGCCCTGGCTCCAATGCCATAATTCCCCTATTTCTATCCAACTCATAGAAAGGCAAGTGCATTCCCCAAACACCTCATTGCACAGCAGAGGCCAGCACAAACAGACGGCTATTATTTTATTCAATTCTTGGTTGTTCCATGGGCTCATCGGTGAGAAAGAAAGCAACTGCAGAGAGGGATCTAGAGAGTGGCAAATATGTGGCATTGGAGGAACAGACCAAGGTTCCAATCCTGCTCTGCTGCTCACAAACTGTGTGGCCTGGGGTGAGCTCTATAACCTGTCTGACCTTGCTTGTTATCTGTGAAATGATAGTAGTATCACTGGGTCATGGTAAAGCTTGGATGAGATACTTTTGGCAAGTGCTTTTATGAAATGGCATCTGGCTTGTGGAAGGGCCTCAGTAAGTGTTCATTTCATTCCACTTCTTCCAAAGTGAGAATTGCAGGCATCCTGAGTGCTTCTCTCCAATGGCCTGCATCTCGTAAAACAAGGCTCTTTCTGTACTTCACTGAAGATGTCTGGCTCTTTTTGGTGGTAGCAGATAGAAAAGGAAGGAATTAGGGATTGGAACCAGAGATGTGTGCATATCGACAGGCTCGCATTTTGCACATGAAAACAAGACCACCAAGTTTGTGACCCCATGGACTGTAGCCCCCAGGCTCCTCTGTCCATGGGATTCTCCAAGCAAGAATTCTGGAGCGGGTTGCCAGTTCCTACTCCAAGGGATCTTCCCAACCCAGGAGTTGAACCCACATCTCGTGTGTCTCCTGCATTGGCAGGTGGGTTCTTTACTACTTGTGCCACCTGAGAAGTCCCCATGAAAATAGTTATTGGTTAGTTACTGCTCGTCAGTACTGGGAGTAGTTTTGCACCTGCTGGTGATCAGCTTCATGTGGACCAGGAGCATGCTGTATCACCTCAC
Source organism: Madoqua kirkii (assembly GCA_006408675.1). NCBI lineage: Eukaryota > Metazoa > Chordata > Mammalia > Artiodactyla > Bovidae > Madoqua > Madoqua kirkii. Next base: position 4,581 of record SJYC01117997.1, on the reverse strand, counting down.
AGGGTGATATGGGTGCAGAGGGACAGGCAGGCTGGTGACCTCAGGTGAGCAGACTGGAAACGTTGTTGGGGAGGAAGTCACTTGGCCTCCTCCAGGTCATTGCTTTCTGGGTCACAAGTTGGGCTTTGGAAGGGTCTCTGATCTGTGCTGATAGAAAGGGAATGGTTTATGAGAGATCAGAGGGGAAAGAGATGCCCCTGGGATACAAACTGCTAGTGCAGCCCACCAGTACCATTTATCCACCAGCGGTGTTGCAGGTCTTCTTAAGCAAAGTTGGAACCCACCCATATTGTGTCACTCATTAGAAAGGATGTTATTTTCTCAGTAAGAATAGAGGAGGGAGAGGAGGCAGACATTCATTAAAAGTGCAATAAGTGTGAATGACCCAGACCTCACTTCTCTACTATAAAATTGATTTTTAAGGAAATGAAAGAAAAAAAATGCTCTGAAGTGTTCTGGAAAAGAATGCAGGCAGGGAGATGAGGAGCTGATACAGAGGTGGGCTAAGCAGCCCAACCCAGTGGATAAGAGTTCAGATGTCAGAATCCAAGGCCTAAGCTTCTTCACAAATTACGTGTGACCTTGAGAAAATCAATCAGTTCACAAAACTTCCGTTTCCTCATCTTTTGAGTGGAGAAAATGATTGTATAAAATGCACTGAAAATGCTTAGAATAGTGCCTCGGTCTACAACTCTCTTTTCCTTATTAAATGATGTTTTTGTGCCAGAGTCCAGCCCCGGTGGATCCAGTATAATTCGAAGCAGGGACAGAGTTGGGGATTGCTTTAGACAGAGATAAGGAAAGAATGTTGTAGATAATAAAATAGAGGAGAGAAAGAGGCTGATATTCCTTGGTTTATATAGAAAGCCAATAAAGTCCCGAGACAAGGAGCTTGCTCTGTTCACGGAGGCCACAAGTGCCCTCCTGGTCTCCCAAGAGAGTGAAGATGCAGAATGTCTTCCTGTTCAGGTCTTAGAAACCCAGGCAGATAAGTGAACGCAAGGAGCCTCTATGCTCCAAGGGATCAGCCTGAAAAAGAGAGTAAGAGAGAGAAAGAAAGAAAAAGAGAGACATGGGGTGACCAAGCTTCTTTGAGAGAGGCCCATTACTTTATTTTCAAAAGGGACCTTTATACCTTTCCCACAAATGATGTTGTGTACATTATCTTCTGGCCTTGGAGGCCTGTGAAACATTTTATGACCCTCTTTTGATAAAGGCTACTCAACCAGAAAACTTATTTTCCCTCAAAGTGTTTTTTCTTTATATTTCTAATCTATGCCAGCCTCAGAAAGTATCAAACAAAGTTACATTTCTCACAGAGCAAAGGTGCAGTAAGTTACAACAAAGAAAGAAGCAATTAGCTCAAAGGTCTGATGTGGTTAATTTCAAGGCTACTATTTTGTTTCCTTACATTCCAACTATGTTAACTAATGCACTCCCAGGTGCACAGCAGATAAGTGATGTGGGAACTTAGCAACAAGCATTGGCCCAGTAATGAAGTCCTACACCAGCACTACTCTAGTAACTTTTAACTCTTTGAAAGGCTCTATGTTTTAGGCTTCCCATGCCTCTCACAGTTGGGAGGCTGTGAACAATCGTATGCATAGCTACAAGAGTCTGGATAAACCTGCCAAGCAAGCTAGAATGCTAACAGAGGGGATTTGATTTGAAATATTCCTCTCATGTCCAGGAGACTTATTAGCTAGAGCCCTAAGTTGATTTTCTCCAGAGAAAGGTGGTTGGGGATAGCCCCTGTTAATGTCAGAAACGTAAGCAAAAAGCATAATGCAGTAAGGCAAGCAGATTCTGGTTTGGGGGGTAGATGCTTGAGAAAGTCCAGGGAGACCCCTGAGGCCTGATCCCACCTTTGTGTATGTCAGGCTTCCTTCCTCATGACCTTTGCCACAGGCAGGATTCCTCATGCTGGCTCCCAACATTTTTGTTGTTCTGTCTGCCCCGGATCCTTTTATTTGGGAATAGCAGCCAGTTTCCGTTGGGAATCCAGCTCCTCTTGTACTATCATTTCCCTGTGGTTTAGGAGGAACTACCTTCCTTCTCTGGAGTGGACTTCGTGAAATCCTGTCTGAATCAGAGAATTTCACAGTAATTGGTTTAGTTTTAGGTAGCGGTCATACCAAGGCACTTTAGGTGGCTCAGTGGTAAAAAATCCACCTGCCAGTGCAAGAGATGCAAGAGACACAGGTTCAACCCTTGGGTTGGGAAGATCCCCCGGAGAAGGGCATGGTAACCCACTCCAGTATTCTTGCCTGGAAAAATCACACAGACAAAGGAGCCTGGCAGGCTATAGGGTCTAAAGGAGTCCTACATGACTGAGTGACTGAGCGTGCATGCGTGCACGCACGCACACATACACACACACACACACACACAATGACCATACTGGCTCAATGAAAGAGACAGCTCTAGGCCTTTTTTGGAGTTACTGAGTTAGAAAAGCATGTATTTCATTGTGTATTCTATTGGGTTAGATGTATTCCATTGCATACGCTAGCTGGAAGATAGGAAGCTGGGGGTGGCAAACGTTATTTTGCCATTATTTGATTAAAATGTGTCTAATAATACAGCCCAAACAGAGGAAAGTAGAACTGAAAGAGATGGAAGGAGATAATTTCCTGATGGCTCCGAGTCCAGCTGAGTCTGATGCCAGACTAAAACCTTGCATGAGCTGGGTTTCTTCCTGTGATCCACAAGAGCTGATTAGATAGAGCCTGCAAGCATGGCCATAAATGCCCAATTCACCAAATATTCCTGCAGAAGCTAAAACAGAGATTCTGCTCAAATGATCCTAGAACTGTCTTCCCATCACAAGTCTATCACCATCTATCACCACGTTTCCTGTCTCTTCTTTGTCATTGACCCATCATGTGGCTTTGGGGATGGGAGTCAATACCACCCAACTTTGTCTCTCAGGAGGGGCCTTTATAGTTCCTTTCTGTGAGCTGGTGTGTGTTCTTTACAGTAATATTTTCTCAGGGTAAATAAGGTATTACTGGAAATAAAAGTTTAATGATCAAATAAGTTTGTGAAACTCTGTATTTTTTTTGCAGTATATTTTTTATTCAGAAAAAATAAGATAATTTTGAAGATATTATAAAATCAACATATTTTGTAGCTATCTATTTTATTATTTTTTTAATTTTTATTTTTACTTTATTTTACTTTACAGTACTGTATTGGTTTTGCCATACATTGGCATGAATCTGCCACGGGTGTACATGAGTTCCCAATTCTGAACCTCCTTCCCACCTCCCACCCCACACCATCTCTCTGGATCATTCCCGTGCACCAGCCCCAAGTATCCTGTATCCTGCATCAAACATAGACTGGTGATTTGTTTCTTACATGATAGTATACATGTTTCAATGCCATTCCCCCGCATCATCCCACCCTCTCCCTCTCCCCCAGAGCCCAAAAGTTCGTTCTATACATCTGTGTCTCCCCTGCTGTCCTGCATACAGGGTTATCATTACCATCCCTCTAAATATCATATATATGTGTTAGTATACTGTATTGGTGTTTTTCCTTCTGGCTTACTTCACTCTGTATAATCGACTCCAGTTTCATCCATCTCATTAGAAGTGTTTCAAATGTATTCTTTTTAGCCTTTAATGCACTAATGTTCCTAGGTCTAGGTACTTTCTGAAAGAGAGGCTGAATAAATAGCAGGTGCCAGACATGGTCAACCATGAAACACTTTCCCTGGAAAAATTCTTACTGGACTAGTGTCCACTGAAACAGAGTAAAACACAACTGCAGACATAAATGAGCACCATCTTAATGGGTGGGAAGAGATTTAACATGGTCGGGACTTTAACTCACAGATCCTACCTGTGCGTATATTCATTCAAATATTTAACGAGCACCTACCTTGCATCAGGCTCTGTACTAGGCCTTGGGGGTATAGAAATTAACAAGGTGTTGGTTCCTGTTCTCAAGAGGCTCAGAGAGTAGAGGGGACGATGGGAACACACACACACACAGAAAATGGTGCAATGCACTGAGAACCACAGTTGGGAGAGCTGGAAGGTGAGCACAGGAACGGAGCAGGCAGCACAGCACACAGAGCAGAGGCAGGCCTCCAGCCCAGACTGGGAGGTGGAGGATGGGTTCCTTTCAACTGATGACAGAGAGACAAGGCGTGCACTAGTGTTTGGATACAGAGGGAAGCACACACATAGGAGAAATAAGTGATTAAAGGCCGTATATTGGAAAAACAAACAGGGCAGCAGTTTCATGAGACTAGAGTATGGAGATAAGTGGCTGACTGGCAAGTACAACCCAGATGGTGAAGACTTACGTGGGAAAACCAGGGCTTTCTTTTGTATGTAGCTAGGAACCTTCAAAGGTCATAGCTTTTGACCTGTCCAGATATATCTTCCTATAGTTGCCCTGGAGAAATGGGAATGATGAATTGGGAGGGAGATGATATGGGGGGTGAAAAACGAATACAAGTTTCTCTATGGTGAGAAGATGCTGGTGAGCTCCTGATGTGCCTGCAAATAACTCCTTACATATCCAGAAGGTTTGGATAATAATCTGAAGTCTATTTAATGCTCATTT
>SJYC01117994.1:0-15007 GCA_006408675.1 Madoqua kirkii | reverse complement strand
GAGGAACTAATATTTTTGCTTTGATATAAAAGGAGATTAAAATGTGAATTAAAGTGTTCTGAATAAACTTAAAATATTAATTTGAATATGAATATCAGTAGGACTCAAGTTTATTAAATACATTTTTCTGGTTCTGTCCATGGGAAAGACCTAGAAAAATAATATTCTAATAGCCATGAACACACCTAGGTACCATCTTGATTTTAGGTACCATTCTTCCCTAAGAAAAAACAGGGCTACTTAGAGAATGGCTGATTCTAAGTCTGGGGCAGCAAAAGTATAAAATGCGTTTTATTTCTGTATGAGAAAGAAAGAATGTTGAAGGCATGTCAAAAGAACACTGATGTCCAGAGCTCTGACTGGACATATTTAGGACATTTTGAGCATCATACAGAAGAATACATTTGATTGTAAAATACAGAATGAATAAAGATTCACCAGTCTATAGTGATTCTAGAAAAATAAAACAATAAGATAGATAGATAGACAGACAGATAGATACAGGTAGAAGCTCCTTACTCTGAAAATTGGTAGCTGGAGGATATAATATAGTTTGCCTTTTAAGAATAAGCTGTACCATTTTTCTAGATTCCAAAAGTTCAGTTCAGTCACTCAGTTACTTGCTCAAGCTCATGTCCATCGAGTCGGTACTGCCATCCAGCCATCTCATCCTCTGTCATCCCCTTCTCCTGTCTTCAATCTTTCTCAGCATCAGGGTCTTTTCTAATGAGTTAGCTCTTCACATCAGGTAGACAAAGTATTGGAGTTTCAGCTTCAGCATCAGTCCTTCCAATGAATATTCAGGACTGATGTCCTTTAGGATTGACTGGTTAGATCTCCTTGCAGTCCAAGGGACTCTCAAGAGCTTTCTCCAACACCACAGTTCAAAAGCATCAATTCTTCAGCCCTCAGCTTTCTTTACGGTCCAGGTCTCACATTCACATATGATTACTGCAAAAATCATACCTTTCACTAGACAGACTTTGTCAGCAAAAGTAATGCCTCTGCTGCTATCTATGTTGGTCATAGCTTTTCTTCCAAGGAGTAAGCGTCTTTTAATTTCATGGCTGCAATCACATCTGCAGTGATTTTGGAGAACAAGAAAATAAAGTCTGTCACTGTTTCCATTGTTTCCTCATCTATTTGCCATGAAGTAATGCGACCAGATGCCATGATCTTCATTTTTTGAATGTTGACTTTTAAAAACGCTTTTCCACTCTCCTCTTTCACTTTCATCAAGAGGCTCTTTAGTTCTTCACTTTCTTCCCTAAGCAGGATGTCATACACATATCTGAGGTTATCGATATTTCTCCTGCAATCTTGATCCCAGCTTGTGCTTCATCCAGCCCAGCATTTCACTTGATGTACTCTGTATATAAATTAAATAAGCAGGAGGAAAATATACAGCCTTCATGTACTCCTTTCCCAATTTGGAACCAGTCTGTTGTTCCATGTACAGTTCTAACTGTTGCTTCTTGACCTGCATACAGATTTCTCAGGAGGCAGGTAAGGTGGTCTGCGATTCCCAATTAGATTCCATATATATTCATTAACAGCACTGACGCACAGATGTAGAGAATGGACTTGTGGCCATGAGGTGAGGGAAGGAGGGGTTGAACTGAGAGATATATACACTATGCTGTGCTAAGTCGCTTCAGTCATGTGTGACTCTTTGCAACCCTATAGACTGTAGCCCACCAGGCTTCTCTGTCTATGGGATTCTCTAGACAAAAATACTGGAGTGGGTTCATATATGCACACTCTCATGTGTAAAACAGATTGCCAGTTGAAAGCTGCTGCATGGCACAGGGAACTCCGCTCGTTGCTCTGTGATGACCCAGAGGGGTAGGATGGGCGAGGCTGGGAGCGAGAATCAAGAGGGAGAGGACCTATGTACACATCTGTCTGATTCATGTTGCTGTCCAGTAGGACTATCACGACACTCGAAAGCAATTATACTCCAATAAAACAAAAATATGCTGTAGTTCATCTAGCTGATAGAGGAAAGTTTGCCAGTTTATGCCAGTTAGTAACTGCAGAAAAATAATAGCATCAGAAAATCCTAAATTTGCACCCTTAATGAGATATTTTGCTTATATGTGGACAGAGGATTCTCAAGTGATGTTCTGGGTATAGTTAACAGACTTCGCTCTCTGGAGAGTGGGTTTCCAGAATATGGCAGAGTATTGAGAGATTGAGAGAGTTTGCTTTATATTTTTTCCCATCTGTCATCTTGAAATGTTCATCACAAACACAGTGCTTTTACAATGAAAAAACAAAGGCTTAAAAATCTAGTTGAAACTCCTATTTTATAAATTCTTTTCTTAGAAACTTATTCAACTGTTTGCTCCTTAAGGCAAACTTCACAGGCCACCCTAAGTAAGAAAGTCAATTCCTCCTTTGCTGAACCTTATTACTGCATTTACCACATTTTAAACATGCAATTGATTATCCATTTACAGCTCTATATATTCATCTTCCACCGTTAGGGTTTGTTTTATTCTTTGTGGCCTTTGGTTTCTATTACCTGCCCATAGAAGAGTTCAATACCTGCACAGCAGATATTCAATAAATGCTTGCTGAGTGTTTAAGAACTTGGGAAAAGGCTTTGGAATGCTGATTATCATAATCAGTTCATATCTGACACACCACCTCCTCTGGATCAAAATCCTCCAAGGAAAGATATTTCATTTATATGTTCAATAAGTAATTATTTGAGTAAATTATGTAATTCCTTTGGGCCTTCAGTCTGGTGGCTCACTCAGACAGTAAAGAATCTACCTATAATGGAGACATTGGTTCAATCTCTGGGTCAGGAAGATCCCCTGGAGAAGGGAATGGCAACCCACTCCAATATTATTGCCTGGAGTATTTCATGGACTGAGGAGCCTGATGGGCTACAGTCCATGGACATCAACAGTTGGACATGAATGAGCTACTAACACTTTCAACTTTCAAAGAGTATGGGAGGGAGAAGGAACCCAAGCTGTTGTTAAGGATACTTGAGAATATAATGTGCTTAATAATAACTTCTGGATAAATTAATAAGTAAATAATATAATTTTTAAATAAATGAAAATGGGTGAATGAAAGAGCATAGAGATAGGAGGAAGGAGACAAAAAACTACTAAGTAGGATGAATGGATGGATAGGTGAATGGATAGGTGAATGGATGGAAGTTGAATGGATGAAATGATGGTTGGATGTTTGGTTAGTTGGATGAGTGATCACGTTGCTGGTTGGCTGGATGAGATGAGATGGATGAATAGATAGTGGATCGACAGATGGATGCTGGATGGGCCTGAGTCCAGCTGCATCTGGAGTGACTTAGTTCATTCAGACTGGACCTAGCCTAGAAAATAAAATCTTTGTGTCACTGGAGGTGATGTGAAGCCATCTTTTTTCCCAAGTTGGGGAAGATGGTATAACTCCACTTCCAGGTGATATAGCTTAGTGGGAAGGCAGGTGTTTTGGGGGCAGGATTGGATGCTCACCTGTTAGGACTAAAAAAAAGCTAAATTTCCCCAGTTTCCATAAATGAAGAGTTAGCCTTGCCTTGCAGAGTGAAAGAAATAAAGAAATAGCTCAGGCAACACCACAGACTGTGTTTAGACAGTTTAGTCTGAGGCAGGAGACTTGAGTTCATGTTCTAACCCTGCAGCTAACTACCTGAGTAAACTTCAACTTGCCTATATCCATCTTTGAGCATCAGTTTCCACAGCTGAAAAATAAGAGAATGATGGTTACCATGTTAACTTCCAGCATCAATATTTTCAGGACCACAAGCAGAGATTTTTGTTTAAGGCTGGCTTCCTTCAAGTTCATCCTGTATCTGTTTCCCCATCCTTCATGATGATCATACGTATGCCTGTTCTGCCTGTTTTGCATGGATGCTCTGAGCTGAATGAGATCATGGATATGAAAGTGCTTTAAAATGACAGGGTGTATGCTGAAATTGTGATAAAACCCGGAAATAGCCTCTGCAAACCTAAAGTAGAGAGATCAGAAAGGAGGTATCAGAGAGCAAAGCTTATCTTTGAAAACTGTTTTCCTAAATAGATTCCCTGAAGTGGTATCTTCCTCCGAGGAAAGTGTAGTCTGAGGCAGTAATTTTCACCGTGCAGCTAGCTGTGCTAGTAAGAGAAAGGGCGATCTCTGGCCAGCTTCCTATGCAGTCTGTGTCCTCAGTTCTCTTGGGGTCAGGGAATAGGTGGACTGACTTGGCCTGGAGCTCCAAACCCTGTGACCTCAGACAATTGGCATTCCTTTCTGAAGGCTCAGGTTCCTCATCTAACAAATGGGAAAATAAAATCTACCTGTCTGGGATGCTGCAAAATTCAATTTGATGATATGGTAAGAATGTTCTATGCTGCAAGATTCAATTTGATGATATGGTAAAAATGTTCTGGAAAATTGAAAGTGGCCTTTCCCAAACTGAGATTAGGTAGTTCTCTTGGAATGAGTCAACACTTTAGAGATATTTAAGGTAATGTATCCTAGAACCTCTCAGCTAGACACAGCTTCTAGGAATCTTGAGAGTTGCCCATAGCATTCCAATACTCCAGAGTAGAGGGAAGCCTGTCACGAATAGAGTTATACATGTGACTTTTAGGCATGGGATTAATACCATCAGATTCATAAGAAAAACAAGTTTTTCACAGCAAAGGAAACCATAAACAGTACAAAAAGACAACCCCAGAATGGGAGGAAATATTTGCAGTGATGCAGCCAATAAGGGGAAAATCTCTAAAATATAGAAACAGCTCATGTAGCTCAATATCAAAAAAGCAAATAACCAAATCAAAATATCAGTAGAAGATCTAAAGAGACATTTCTCCAAAGAAGACATACAGGTGGCCAAAAAACACATAAAGAGATGATCAACATCACTACTTGTCAGAGAAAGACAAATCAAAACTGCAATGAGATATCACTTCACACCTGTCAGAATGGGCATCATCAAAAAGTCTATACACAATGAATGCTGAAGAGGGTGTGGAGAAAGAACCCTCCTACACTGTTAATGGGAATGTAAATTGGTGCAGCCACTATGGAAAATAGTATGCTGCTGCTCATATCAGTCATGTCCGACTCTGTGCGACTCCATAGACGGCAGCCCACCAGGCTCCCCCGTCTCTGGGATTCTCCAGGCAAGAACACTGGAGTGGGTTGCCATTTCCTTCTCCAATGCATGAAAGTGAAAAGCGAAAGTGAATACCATATGGTCTAACAATCCCATCCCTGGGCATATATCCAGAGAAAACCACAACTTGAAAATATACATGTACCCCAATGTTCACTGCAGCGCTATTGACAATGTCTAAGACAAGGAAGCAGTCTAGATGTATATTGACAGATGAATGGATAGAGAAAATGCGGTACATATATACAATGAAATATTACTCAGCCACAAAAAGTAATGGAACAATGCCATTGCAGAAACACAGATGGATCTAGAGATTATCGTACTAAGAGAAGTAAGTCAGAGCAAGACAAATATCATACGATATCACTTATATATGGAACCTAAAAAATTATACAAATGGACTTATTTACAAAACAGAAACAGACTCACAGACATAGAAAAGAAACTATGATTACCAAAGGGCTGAGGTCAACAGGGAAGGGATAAATTAGGAGATTGGGATCAACATATTCACACTACTATCTGTAACAATAGATAATCAACAAAGGTCTTCTGTATAGCAGAGTATTTAATACTCTAATAACCTATATGGGGAAAAAATCTGAAAAAGAATAGATAAATGTATATGTATAGCTGAATCATTCTGCTGTATACCTGAAACTAATAGAATACTGTAAATCAACTATACTTCAATATAAAATTTAAAAAGGAAACATGCAAAGATTTTAAGTGAATTCCAGCAGCTTGAGACAGAGAAAGGTGAAAATGAAAAGAGGATTCAGGGATCCCAGATTTCTCTTGGTAGGAAGCAGGCTAAGAAAGTCATTCAGCTGCAGACATGGCCCATATCTTATTATAAAGAATAATCGACTGACTGACTGACTGACTGAATGAATGAATGAATAGAAAAGAAAGAATGCACATCTCAGATCTTGGAGCACAGAGTCAAGGGCAAGAAAAAAACGTGAATGGGAGAACCTCAGTGAGCAGACCTAAAGCTTAAATAGGAAATATTCCCTGCCCCCAGAGCAGTAGGAAAGACAACAGATATACAACAGGAATTCAGCATTTCTATGGACTAGCATCTCTCTCACAGATCTCTGGCTAAATAACAGCTGCATTCAGGAAGCTATGTGAAGCAACCTTGTCTGCACCTGGTCCTGATGCAAAGCATGAGAACGTGGACTTTGAGAACCCCTAAGATACAATTCGCAGAAGCACAGCAGGGTAAACAGTTATTCTACCATTTTTTTCCAAGAAGAAACTGAAGCTCAGAGAGGTGAGATCATTTACCTAAAGTAGGAGCTGACAAATTATATTGGTAAAGGGCCAAATAGTAGGTATTTTAGGCTGGGCAGGCTGTAAAGTCTCTGTGGCAACCACTCAGCTCTGCCTTTGCAGCACGGAGACAGCCACATACCATGTGTAAATGACTGGATGTGGCTATGCTCCAATCAACCTACAAAGACAGGCAACAGGCCAGCTTTGGCCAGCAGGCCAGTCTGCTATTGCCTGGACTAAAGCTGCATATCTATCAAGACTCAGAGTCCGAATTTAATCACGGGCAGGTGAGTGTCCAGAATGTGAGATTTAGTCTGCTCTACTGATGGTCTCTTTGAAACCATATGCAGCTAAAGAGTTTTAAGAAGAAAATTATGGAATGAATGTTTGTGTCCTTATAAAATGTATAGGTGAAACTCCAACCCCTGATGTGATGGTATTTGGAGATGGGGCCTTTGAGAGGTAATTAAGGTTAAATGAGGTCCCAAGGGTGGGGTCCTCATAATGGGATTATGCCATTATAAGAAGAACCATCAGAGAGCTTGATTTCTGTGCATCAAGTGAGAAGGCAGCAAAACAGCCATTTGCCAGTCAAAGAGAGAGCTCTCTCCAGGAGTTGGTCCCTTAGTTTTAAACTTGCTAGGACACGACTGAAGCGACTTAGCAGCAGCAGCAGCAGCTTCCTTCAGAAGTGCAAGAAAATAAATTTCTGTTGTTTAAAGATACCCGGTCATGATGATTTTTATGGCAGCCAGAGCCAACTAAAAGAGAAGGGTTTCTCAACATTTCCCAACCATCTTATCATTTCTTAAGATTCAAGAAACACGTAGTATGGTAGAAACTGCATGGAAGATCAATGTGAAAAGGTCACCAGTTTCACAAGATTACTTTGAGGATTAAATTAAGTAAAGTAGCATGTAGAAAGCCCCTAGCATAGTGTCAGGCCTTTAGAAGACCCTCAGCCAGTGAACTACCTTTGTCTGAAGAACCAGCTCAACATTCCCTCTGCTGTCACTCTCCACAGCAAAATTAGAGGGTGACGAGTATTCCAAAGTTCACACAGCACAGCTTCCTCCATCAGCATCCATAAAATGTCATACCGTGGGGTGACCATTTGCCATGTAACTGACTCCCCATCACACTCAGGATTCTTAAAGCTGTGGCCCACGTTTTTGACCTCTTGTATTTTTATGATATAGCTTGTGGGTTGTGGTAATCACAATTGAGGGTAATTCTGATTTCCCACTTAAAATTCTAGGGTCTGCAGTCAGCTATACTTCTGGAACAAGACTTCCTCCTTCATTCAGAAGCTTCTTTTCTAAGAATGTAGTTAAAGCTCAACTGACTGGGTCCTTCTCTGCCTCTATGATTCATCCACTGTGCAGTTTTAGGAAAATCATGCAACTTCTCTGTGCCAGATTCCTCAGTTGTAAACAGGAGATATTAATATAAACAGGGCTTCCCTGGTAGCTCAGATGGTAAAGAATCTGCCTGCAATGCAGGAGTCCTGGGTTCAATCCCTGGGTTGGGAAGATCCCCTGGAGAAGGGAAAAGCTACCCACTTCAGTATTCTTGCCTGGAGAATTCCATGGACAGAGGAGCCTGGCAAGCTATCGTCCATGGGGTCACAAACAGTTAGACACAATTGAGCAGCTAATGCTTCCATTAATAGTAACTTCTTCATAGCTGTTGACAGTAAATAAATTAAGGCATGTCAGTCACTTGATTGGGTCTGGTACACATTTGTTCAACCATACCTGTTCCCAGTGTTATCAGTGATGACTTGTGCTTCTTTTGTCTTGGGATGTCTCTCTGCATCAGAAGCTGGTGAGGCCTCCAGATCTGTTCAGTCTGGAAAAATATCTTAAAAAGCTATAGTGACCCTTGTGGCCCTCCCCAAGATTCTGGAAATTTAGGGGAGAGGGTAATTTCATTCTCTTATTCCCACCGGTTTCCAGCTGCTGCTTTCACTGAGTTCAGCGTAGAGACCACCTCCTCATCCTGCACATGTTGCCTCCATTCCACAACCAGTCCATCCAAAGGGAGAGTCTAGCCCACTTTCCTAATTCCCACCAAAGAAAGCTCACACACATGCTGGCTTGGGGAGAAGACTTCAGAGCTGTGCGTGCATACACGCATCCCCTTGGTGATTTCTGCAGTCCCGCTTCCGGCTTCTCACCTTCTTGCTCTTCCCCATCCCCTTTCTTTCTTGCCACCCCTGTTCACCTCTAATACTTGATCACCTCTTTGCTACCTTGGTACTGCTGACCCAGACCTTCCGGGCCACCTCTTCCTCATAAGACATTTTCCCAGTGATGCTTCCATCCCTAAAAGAAACTCCTCATGCCAGATATTAAGATAGCCAGATATAAATAGATTTCTGTATTTCTCCATGAGATATTCTGGATTTTTTTCTGTCAAATCAGGACAAATGCAAACTGCCAGGATGTGTACGTGCTTGGCCAGGATAGGTCTCCCAGAAGGTGAAGATGAAGACGCTCAGTTGTGTCCGACTCTTTGCGACCCCATGGACTGTAACCTACTGGGCTTCTCTGTCCATGGGATTCTCCAGGCAAGAATACTGGAATGGGTTGCCATTTCCTTCTCCAGGGGATCTTCCCGACCCAGGGATTGAACCCGGGTCTCCCGCATTGGAGGCAGACATTTTAACCTCTGAGCCACCAGGGAAGCCCAGAAGTAATGGTAAAGATGGCAAAGAATGATATTCTTTGAAACAAGCCCAGTTAGTCTCAGGGTTGTGGTTAGAGTTAGGTTGGAGGAGGAATGGGCCAAGTTGCCTGGGGAATAGGAGTTTTCTCTTTTTTATATAGTCTTGATCACAATATCCATCCTGGAAACAACAGCAAGGTACCTGGGGTTTATCCTAGGCATCAGTAACTCCAGAGAACCCCCTAATATTCTATCAAGCATATTGTCACCTATACTTTGTTATCCAGTGACCACCCCCAGAAGGGCCACAGGAAAAGGGGTCTGGAACTGGAATCACATCACATAGGCCAGTATTCCTGAGGCTGACATTCAGTAATGAGGTTATATGTCTTAGGGTTCTTACAGTCCCAGTGAATTTGAAAAGTTTGATATATTTTTATATTCAGCCACTCTTTTCATTCTTTTGAAACAATATCATCCTTGAGAAACAATTTAATAAAAGGATTAAAAGTCTTAGAATTGGGAGCAGACAAATATGGGTTCAAATCCTAATTCTGCTCCTCGCTGGCTGGATTTGGGAGACGTGCTTGACCTCTCTGGGTCACACAACTGAAATAACTGGACTTTAAGGGCACTGTTACAGTTGAGTGAGATGAGCTAGCTCAAGGGTTTGGCATAAAGCAAGGCCAGTGACAAGCATTCAATGGATGTTCATCACTGCTGGTACCACTAAGAAAGAGAATCAGAGAAATACTGAAAGCAGAAGCTATTGCATTGGCCAAAAGTTCATTCAACTTTGTCCAAAAAATGTAATGGAAAAAACCTGAATGGACTTTTGGCCCAACCTGATTTTTTTTTCCCCTCCAGGATTCATTAACGACAAACCCAGACCTGCATTAGATAGGTGTTCCGTAATCTCTTCAGAAACTCGATGGTTCCAACTCAGTTCAAAACTGAATAAGCATCCTGGTAGGTAAACGGGGGTCTTTCCCCCTGTTTGTTTTGGATCTTGCTCATTTTCTGTCTGGAGGACCGCCCGCCCGGTGTACTTATGCAGTCCCTATCACAGACACAGAGTCCTGGAGTGTGTCTCACAGCTGGATTTTTCCAGTACTTAACAGCTTACTGCATCTATTGTTACAAGTTTCTTTTTAAAAAATCTCTTTGATTGCTTGATTGTTTCTATAGTTTGGTCTATATTCTTTCTTAACCTGTTCAAGTGTGACACACTCTTTTTGAATTTGTTCATACTGTACATTCAGTTAACAAAGCCCCATATTAAATTGACACCTCATTGAACACAGAGCATTCTTGGATTCGGTATCTTAGCAATTAATTGATGTCTAATCCATTGGCAGAGTCTCCTAAATTAGTAAAATTCCCAGCACTTTTCCTGATCGTCGCGGATCCTTTCATTTAAAAAAAGAAAAAATTTAACCCCTTTTGTTGTGTTGCAGTTTTGAAATTTTTACATATGGGTTTTACAGAGCTTTGAAATATAGATAAGATAATCTGAAAATATTTGTTGGCAATCCTTGTGACAGATTTCCATGAATATTTTACATTTGAATAGGATCCTGGATGTCTGGTGAGTTTCCAGTTGGGTTTCTGGAAGACGAGAGTGCAAAGAGGCATAGCAGTATTTACCCTCAGGTCAAATGCCACATGGATGATCCACAGGCGTTTTCTGAGTTTTAGTCTCTTCTCTGCGTGTGTGCAGGGTGGATACTGTTTGTCAAGCATTGTGCGCTCAGTGTACCTCCTGCATCATGTTCTTTAAATCCAATCCCATGAGATGGGAGCTCTGAGTCTCCCATTTTGCCAGCTCTGCCCACAGCACCTGTGCAGAACCCACGCAAACACACTCCGGGCTCCCCCTTGCCCACAACCTACGCACACAAGAGAAGAGGGCAGTGCAGTGTGTGGGACGCATCAGTGCCCTGGGCACAATCCCGGCTCGGCCACTGCCTGGCTGTGAGACGGGGGGCAAGGCACTCTGCCTTCCTGAGCCTCAGTTTCCCCATGTTTAAAGCAAAGATATAATAGGATAGTCTTCATTATTTGTGAACTTCTTTTTTGGATTCAACTACTGGCTAAAGTGTATTTCTAACCCTTAAATCAATACTCCAGAGGCTTTTCTGGACACTGATGTACTTGGGAAGAGGGTGGGGTTATGGGTCATGAACTGCAGATTCCTAGCTCAGCTCTAAAAAGGTGATGTCTGCTGCTTGGTTTAGCTCTTCTACAGTAAACCACTGTCCTTTTGCAGGATATTAAGTGCCATGTTTTTCCCATTTTTGTGCTCTTTGTTGGCGCTGAATCTCTGTCTAGTGATCCTAAGCCTGGGCAGGTTGAGATGTGCACTATGGAGTAAATAAATGTAAAGTGTATCTCTAACCCTTAAATCAATACTCCAGAGGCTTTTCTGGACACTGATGTACTTGGGAAGAGGGTGGGGTTATGGGTCATGAACTGCAGATTCCTAGCTCAGCTCTAAAAAGGTGATGTCTGCTGCTTGGTTTAGCTCTTCTACAGTAAACCACTGTCCTTTTGCAGGATATTAAGTGCCATGTTTTTCCCATTTTTGTGCTCTTTGTTGGCGCTGAATCTCTGTCTAGTGATCCTAAGCCTGGGCAGGTTGAGATGTGCACTATGGAGTAAATAAATGTGTTAGATAGCTTCATTAGGGCGTGAGTGCCATTGGCTGTGAGTTCAATGTTAATAATCAGCTATGTATGCATATTCTTTGAATTTATCATTTAAAAAAACTGATGTATAGTTGATTTACAATTTGTATTATTTTCTGCTGTACAGCAAAGTGACTCAGTTATGCCTATATACACACATTCTTTTTATATTTTTCCACTATATATTAAATACAGTATTTTAAAATAAAAACTTACATAAAACCAGGTAATGTATTGATTGGCAAAAAAAATAATAATAATAAAAATAGTATGACCAGAAGATTGCAGGACCCTAATCTTGGTTCCCCTGGGAGCACTGGTTTGGTATTCATTAATTCAGTGTTCAGGGAGAAATTATTGAAACAAAACTACCATGAATAGTGAGAATCAACTGCCTCAGTTTTGCAGGGCCTGTCAATCAATTCAGTCACTCAGTCGGGTTCAGCTCTTTCCGATCCCATGGACTGTAGCACTTCCTGTCCATCAGGCCTGTCCAGGACAGGCTTCCCCATCCATCACCAACTCCCGGAGCTTGCTCACACTCATATCCATCGAGTCGATGATGCCATCCAACCCTCTCATCCTCTGTCGTCCCCTTCTCCTCCTGCCCTCAATCTTTCCCAGCATCAGAGTCTTTTCCAATGAGTCAGTACTTCACATCAGGTGGTCAAAGTATTGGAGCTTCAGCTTCAACATCAGTCCTTCCAATGAATATTCAGGACTGATTTCCTTTAGGATTGACTAGTCTGATCTCCTTGCAGTCCAAGGGACTCTCAAGAGTCTTCTCCAACACCACAGTTCAAAAGACTCAATTCTTTGGTGCTCAGCTTCATGATTACTGAGTTTTAAGCCAACTTTTTCACTCTCCTCTTTCATTTTCATAAAGAGGCTCGAATTTCAATAAATGAATGCATGCCAGGAGCTCAGAACCATGGCTGACACACAGTTAACATCAAGAAAAGTTAGTGCTCTGGAAAGTCCATCATCTTCCTCATCGCCTGGCCTGCCTTCTGGGCTCCTCACTCTCGGCAAGCTTTCTGAATCTCTGGGACCTGAGAGGAGTGGTCTGAGCTGTTCTGGGTGTCCAGCCCCTCTCAAACAAATCACTGCAGCCCTTTCTAGTCTGGGTTAGAGCTGGCTGAGGGCATCATTCTCCCTGACCCTTGATTTGCTTGCCCACCATCACACAGAATGGTCCCTGTTTTCATCAGCCCTTTGGCACTGCTTGAGGGTGAGTGCCATCAGTCCACTGAAAACAAGCTTCTTTCTCCAGGATGTGGAAACCATACCAGGGTGGGGACAGTGCTCAGGGTGACTTTAGCTGCATCAGAGCACAGTTTTAATTTTCTTACATGGAATCATCTCTGAGTGATTAGAAACCTACCTTAGGTAATTAACAACGCTACTGCCCCTCTGGCAGTCTTTTCCCTGCAAAGTGTCCGGAATGCTCTTTAAAAACATCACTCAAGAACACGTCACTTTCTGACTCATGCTCTTCCAAGTGGCTTCCTGTCACATCTGGAGGGAAGCCCAAATTCACCACTAGGGCCCGTTTCCAAACTGGGACTGGGCCAGAGTGAACTTATCAACAACCATCATCTTCTTGTTCCTCTAGATTTTGGAGCTGTTTCGAGGCTCCCAGGGAGGTAGTATCGGGCCCCCGTGCCTCTCCGAATGCCCTGTGCTACAGGAAGGAGTGTGGCCTTTGCCACTGGCCTGCCTTCTGGGCTCCTCACTCTCGGCAAGCTTTCTGAATCTCTGGGACCTGAGAGGAGTGGTCTGAGCTGTTCTGGGTGTCCAGCGCCTCTCAAACAAATCACTGCAGCCCTTTCTAGTCTGGGTTAGAGCTGGCTGAGGGCATCATTCTCCCTGACCCTTGATTTGCTTGCCCACCATCACACAGAATGGTCCCTGTTTTCATCAGCCCTTTGGCACTGCTTGCGGGTGAGTGCCATCAGTCCACTGAAAACAAGCTTCTTTCTCCAGGATGTGGAAACCATACCAGGGTGGGGACAGTGCTCAGGGTGACTTTAGCTGCATCAGAGCACAGTTTTAATTTTCTTACATGGAATCATCTCTGAGTGATTAGAAACCTACCTTAGGTAATTAACAACGCTACTGCCCCTCTGGCAGTCTTTTCCCTGCAAAGTGTCCGGAATGCTCTTTAAAAACATCACTCAAGAACACGTCACTTTCTGACTCATGCTCTTCCAAGTGGCTTCCTGTGACATCTGGAGGGAAGCCCAAATTCACCACTAGGGCCCGTTTCCAAACTGGGACTGGGCCAGAGTGAACTTATCAACAACCATCATCTTCTTGTTCCTCTAGATTTTGGAGCTGTTTCGAGGCTCCCAGGGAGGTAGTATCGGGCCCCCGTGCCTCTCCGAATGCCCTGTGCTACAGGAAGGAGTGTGGCCTTTGCCATCAGGCAAACCTGGCTTCTAGGCTCTGGTGAACCACTTACTACCTGTGTGTCCCGGACGAAGTCCCTGATCACCTGACTTACTTGCTTTCAGCCTGCCGTGTAATGGCTAAGAGTGTGCACTTGAACTTCTGGTTTTCCACATAGTACCTGCGTGTCTCTAACTCTTAAATCTGGAAATAGAGATAGACCTAGGATCCAGATTTCTTATGAGGATTAAATGAGAAAGCATATGTAAAGCTTTTAGAAATCTGTCTGACACATAGCAAGGGTTCAATAAAGGACAGCAGTGATCCAATAACTCTATTATTACTATGATTGGTGTCATTATTATTAAGTGTGAAATGCATTTACTAATAACCATTTCAGGGGAATCTCTGAGAATTAAATGAGAATATCGATAAAAACCCTAACACATAATAGATTCTCTGACCCTTTTTTTTGTTTTTACCCTTTCTTCTTCTTCCCACCCATTTAAATGTTGGGCACCTGTGGACTCCGACCCACAGTTTACATATGATCCAATAACTCTATTATTACTATGATTGGTGTCATTATTATTAAGTGTGAAATGCATTTACTAATAACCATTTCAGGGGAATCTCTGAGAATTAAATGAGAATATCGATAAAAACCCTAACACATAATAGATTCTCTGACCCTTTTTTTTGTTTTTACCCTTTCTTCTTCTTCCCACCCATTTAAATGTTGGGCACCTGTGGACTCCGACCCACAGTTTACATGCATTATATTTAGACTACAGCCATACGACTACTAGATTTTTTAAAGCCCCAAAGCAGA